>PVKE010022444.1:0-25563 GCA_004027555.1 Craseonycteris thonglongyai | reverse complement strand
TACCACATCTTCTTTATCCAGTCGTCTATCGAAGGGCATTTTGGTTGTTTCCATGTTCTGGCCACTGTGAACAGTGCTGCGATGAACATGCGGGTACAAACATCTTTAAAGATCAAGGTTTTCAAGTTTTTTGGGTAGATGCCCAGTAGAGGGATGGCTGGGTCATATGGTAATTCCATTCGTAATTTTTTGAGGAATAAAGATTTATTTTTATTGTTTTGACAGACAGAGAGAAGGGGGAAGGCCCAGAGCAGCCTCCATAGTTGTATGTTATCAGTTCTTGACATAGTTTCATTCCACACAGGTGGGTGGGGGCTGCGCAGGGCAGGAACCAGCTGGGGGCCTCCCACATGGGAAGCTTGCCCTGGTGAGAACTGAACTGGAGGCACACTCCAGTTCAGCATATGGGTCTGCATGGGCCGCGGCTGGGATTTGATCCTCTGACCCTGGGGTGCAAGACGAGCACTTAACCCACTGAGCCATCCTGGCTTCCCTGTTTGGGTTCGTCTTGATTGGGACTTTTTGTGCTTTCTTAACTGGGGTGTGCTTCCCATGCAGGAGGCCCCAGTCCAGTTCCTTCCCCAGGTTAGGAAAGTTTTCAGTCATTATTTCGTCTCATAGGTTGTCAGCCCCTTGCTGTCACTCTTCTCCTGGTACCCCTGTGATGCAAATGTTATGCTTGATGTTCCAGAGGTCTCTTAAAGGAGACCTCATTTTTTGGATTCTTTTTTCTTTTGGCTGTTCTGATAGGATATTTTCTGCTACTTGGTCTTCCAAATTGCTGATTCAGTCGTCTGCTGGTGATTCATTCCTTCTAGTTCAGTCTTCATTTCATTGATTGTGTTCGTTATTTCTGACTGGTTCTTTATGGTTCCTGTGTCCTTTATTTTTATTTATATATATATATATATATATATATATATATAATTTTTTTTTTTTTTTAAGATTTTATTGTTTTTGACAGGGACAGAGAGAGACAGAGAAGGGGGAGAGCCCAGAGCAGTCTCCATAGTTGTACATCATCAGTTTTTGACATGGTTTCATTCCATACAGGTGGGCTGGGACTGCATAGGGTAGGAACTGGGCTGGGGGCCTCCCGCATGGAAGGCACACCCCCTTGAGCCAGGGGCCAAACTGGGGTGAGAAGCAACTTGGGGGCCTCCTGCATGGGAAGCACACCCCAGTTCAGCATATGGGTCTTCATGGGCCAGGGTTGGGACTCGATCCTCGGACCCGAGATGAAAAGGAAGCACTTAACCCGCTGAGCTATCTTGGCTTCCCCTGTGTCCTTTTTTATGCTTGTTATCTCTTTGTTGAAATTCTCACTAAGTTCCCTGAGCATGCTTATAAGCATTGTTTTTGAATTGTCCATCTGGTAGGTTGCTTGCTTCCATTTCGTTTAGTTCTTTTTCTGTAGTTTTTTTTCTATTCTCTCATTTGAGATGGATTTCTTTGTTTTTTCATTTTGGCTGCCCACTGTGTTTGTTTCTTGCCATGTGGCCTTATGTACAAGCAGTAGGTGTCCTATGGGGCCCAATGGCAGTCTCCCTGGTCACTTGAGCCGTGTGTTCCAGGCGTGCTCCTTGTGTGTATTGTGTGTGCCACCCTCCTGTTATAGTTGAGCTTTGATTGCTATTGGCACATGAGGGGATGGGATTGACCTTCAGGTTGACTGTGGGGTTTGGCCAGACCCACAGTTTATAGGCTGCTGTGAGGGCACTTACCCTATGGAGTGGGATTTGCCCCAGCAGGTTCTGGTGGGGCTAATTGAGTGGTGCTCTGCTGTGGTCTTAAGCCAGCCTCTTAAGTATGTTGGTCCTGGGGCCTCCTGGGAGGGTGTCTGGTGCAGGTCCAGGTCAGCCACTGCCCGTGACTGGCTGGAGACTACCTGGTAGGAGTTACAAAGCGGTCCACAGTTGGTCACTGCCTGTGCTGTGCCTGGATGCTTGTGGAAGAGGCCACACTGTGAACAGAGGATGGCTGCCTCCAACTGGGTCTGGGGGAGCGCTGCAGAAAACCAGGACACATCGAGATCTGCCCCCTGCTGGCTCCCTTAAGGTTCAGCCACTGATAAAATGTCCTGTGGTACAGAGTTGGTTGTGGCAGAGGTCCCAGTAAGTCACCCAGTAAGGTGGAGTGACTGGAGCTCAGCAGACCAGTTCAGATTCAGATTTGGCCATGGGCATCGGGGAGGGCTGAACACAGGAAAGAGTGTGCCTGCCTACTGGCTGCACAGGAGGAGTACCCCATCCAGAGAAAAGGCATTGTCCCTCCAATCCTCACTCTGCAGTTACACAACTCAGCTTCTCTCCATACATGTGTCCCCGATGTCCCCTTAGCCACTGTACTGTCTGTCCCTCCACTGGAACCCAGTGAGTGCCTGCGTGGGCCCTTTAAGAGGGCATCTGGGTTTCCTGCGGCCTTCTGCTCCCCCTGGGCATTCGGAATCTCCACTGTTTTTCACAACCAAACGTTGTGGGGCTCTTTTCCCCAGCACCAGTACTCTGGGCTTGGGAGCCTCGTGTGGGGCGGGGTTCCTTGGCCCTCTGTGGGCACATTCTGATTGAAATCTCTCCTGATTTTTAACAGCCACTTGTGGGTGTGGGACCAGCCCTTTTCATGTCTTCACTCCTCCTCCTAGTCTCATCGTGGCTGCTGCTTTTCATCCTTAGTTATAACTTCTGTTCAACTAGACTTCAGGTGCTTCTCCAGGTTGATCTATAATTTAGTTGTAATTTTGATGTGTTCATGGGATGAGGCAAGCACAGGGTTTATTCCACCATCTTGGACCTCTTATCTTGTATTTGGAATGAATCTTTTTTCACACGTGATTAACCTCATGCAATTGGTTATTTGGAAAATATTAATTCACTGTTACGCAGACCTACCAAATGTTTACACATTTTCATTTTACAACATAAAAAAAAAATCACATTTATTAATGTTGCCATTGACTTCATCATACACATTTTTAAATAGTGGAAAGCTGTTAGTTCATGGTGGCAAGTACCAGTGTGCTAAAATTACAAGTTTTACATGACAATTTAAATCCTACTATTAGCAACAAACACATGCAGTTGTGTTCTCTGAAGTGCCAGGCTCCTGTGTTCATATTTGGGAAAATATGAACCAGATGTTCCAGGGTATCTAGTCTGTTGTTCTTTCCGGTAAAATTGGTGATCCATTTGCAGCTCAAGCAGTGCTCACGTGTGTTTCTTCAGGGGTTACATTGTTCTTGGGCACATGGAGGTGCTTCATGTATAGTTTCATTTTACCACACAGCATATTGAAATGGTGTGAACTAAGGGGCTGGGGTTTAATAATGTTCCTGCTTCGTCAAGTACATGCTTAAGTGAAAGCAGCTTATTTTGAATTTCCAGTGTGTGGAGAACAATACAGAGATTTCTAAGGACAGTTTGGTGCCATCACTAGCATTTTACTTACTACTTTTGCACTGCGAGTGCAAATACTAATGCAGTAAAAAAAAAGAATGGAGGCAAATAATATTTTAATATTATGAAAGTAATTTTGATCTTACATACCTCCTGAAAAGGGTCTTTGGTCTGCTAAAGATCCTTGGAAACAGTATAATTGTCTAGCTAACAACCTTTCTCTTCTTATTGTTGGAGAGAATTAGGCTCTAAATACCTACGAACACATCCATTCATGTGAATTATTTTCTTCCCTGTGTATGTAAATAGCATTAGTTATGTACTATCTTTGGAAGAATTGAATATATAGACATTCAGATAATTTTCTGTGCTCTGTGGTTCAGATAAGGAGCCCTATTGATTCCTGTTAAGGAATGGTTACACTAAGGCAGATTTCTCTGCAGCCATTAAAGAAGAGTGTGGTGAGATGAAAACATCTTCATGAGATTCAGTGAAAAGTTGAGAAAGTAGAATAATATTTATAGGGTGATCTGATTTGTTTAAATCCCAAAATCAGAACTATAACAAATGACTACATATGCTAATTTTGGGAGGCCTAGGAGGTTTTAAATCAAAACTGCTAACAGTGGCTACCTCTCTGCCAAGGTAAGTAGGATTTGAAGAATTGGGGTTAGGGGGTGGTTGATTTCTACTTTTTATTCTCTGTATCTCTGCTGTTGAATTTTGTTTTGTTTAGTTTTGTTTTACAATGACACCATTGGCACTTTTTATACGTATGAGTAATGTAAAAGCATATAATGAGGAAAGCTTTTCTGGGGGTTGGTCCTGGGAGTCTGTATGGACAAGCACTCACCCTGTAGGGCTCCCTGCTTTGTAGGAACCTTCGGCGGATCAGGAAGTGTCAGCGTGGCCGAGAACAACAGGAAAAGGAAGGGAAGGAGGGGAACAGTAAGAAGAACATGGAGAATGTCGATAGCCTGGACAAGCTGGAGTGTAGGTTCAAGCTGAACTCCTACAAGATGGTCTATGTGATCAAATCGGAGGACTACATGTATCGGAGGACCGCCCTGCTCCGGGCTCATCAGGTGAGAGCCTTTCCCCGGTCAGGACCAGCCTACCCCACAGACTTCTGGTGTTTTCTCTTCCTATATGAAAACTTCACTTGGATTTGAGAACTGTTGAGTAAGCAGGTATGATAATTTGTTGATGGTGCGGTAACAAAGTACCATAGACTGCATGCCCTAAACATCAGAAACGCATTGGCTCAGAGTTCTGGAAGCAAGGAGTCCAGGATCAAAGTGTTGCCAGAGTGGCAGTGAATCTCCTAGGGCTGTTAGGGAAATGTCGCATCCTCTCCTAGGCTCTGGTGATTACTGGCAGTCTGGGATTCTTTGGCTTGCAGATCTCTGCCTTCATCTTCACATCGTGTTCGTGTTCTCTGTGTGCATATGTGTTTGATGCCAGTCATATTGCATTATGGATTCACTATAGTGTAGTGTGACCTCGTCTTAACTAATGATATCTGCCACATTCTGAGGTACTGGCTGGGATTAGTACATGAATATAGGAATTGCAGGGCGAGGAGCACAATTCAACCCATCACAGCTGGTGGCACCTTTCTGGCGCATTTATATGCCAGGTATGTGCCAGGCCCTGGACTACAACCATGAAGTAGAGCATGTAAGGCAGTGTGATCTACCAACAAAAGAAACTAGCTTTAGTGACCAAGAGTACCTGTTGTGCAGGCCCAGCTTCTCTTGGGGGAGACCTCTCTAAGGAGGTGACACTTAATTAAGGCCTGAACAATGACTGGGATCCAGCCTGGTGAAGAGCTGGGTGTTGGTACTTTCTAGGCAATGGAAACAAGTAAGTGTAAGGCTGGGAGGGAGGAAAGTGCTCGGCATGTGTGAGAAACTAAAACTGTCAGTTGGCTCATGCCTTAAGGAGAGTGGGGTATATGAAATTGGAAGGGTGGGCAGAGGCCACATGGCTTAGTCTCACAGGCCATTGCTTGGATTTTGTTGGAGGAATATCGAGACGTTGACAAAGATGGCTTGGACTCCTGTGCAGAGAATGGGACTAGGTGTGGGCACAAAGTTGTAAGGGCAGGGACCACTTAGAAGACTGCTTTTATCCCAGTGAGGCATGAGGATGACTGGGCTAGCAGAAAGGTAGCAGTGGAGTTGAAAGAATTAAACTAGAGGTATAACTTGGAGATAGAGTTATCAAGATGTGATGATAAGATCAACACTGAGGTCAGAAAGGAGAACACCAAGGGTGATGCCTGGCGGGTTTTTAAAGATTTTTTTTTTATTTTATTTTATTTTTAATTTAAAATTTATTTTAGGGGAAGTTGGGATGGCTCAGTGGGTTAGGTGCTCACTTTGCAGCCCTAGGGACCGAAGATCGAATCCTGGCCCCTGCTGTGCGGACCCATATGCTGAACTGGGGAGTTCCCCCAGTTCAGTTCTCACGAGTGGGGACCCCGGCCCAGTTCCTGCCCTGTGCAGCCCCACTCTTACCTGTGGAATGAAACTATGTGGAAAAACCAATGATGTACAACTATGGAGACTGTTCAGGGCCCTTCCCCTTCTCTTTCTCTCTCTGTCAAAACCAATAAAATAAATTTTAAAGATTTTATTTTTATTGTTTTTGATAGAGAGAGAGAGAGAGAGAAGGGGGAGGGCCCAGAGCTGCCTCCATAGTTGTATGTCATCAGTTTTCAACATGGTTTCATTCCACACTGGTGGGTGGGGGCTGGGGGACTTGCCACATGGGAAGCTCGCCCTGGCAAGAACTGAACTTGGGGCCATGCCCCAGTTCAGCATATGGGTCCGCACAGGCCAGGGTCAGGATTCGATCCTTGCTCCCTGGGGCTGCAAAGCAAGTGCTCAACTTGCTGAGCCATCCCAGCATCCCTACCTGGCAGTTTTTATTGTTTGGTTTTGTTTATTTGTTTTGCTTGAGTAAATGGGAAGTTCAGGGATATGTCTGTCTGTTAATAGGAAGCGGTTACCAGGTTTGAGGGACAGATCAAGCCTGTTTTGAACGGGATAAGTTTTAAAGGACAACTTCAAGTGGGAGATGTTGGGTGGGTGGTTTAATGTACTTCTCTCACGATGCTGTGTGTTGTATGTCTTTGTTCCTGATCCTAATAATTTGGGGAACTTGGCACCCCCTGATTTATCCTTGTCCCCTACTCTGCCTTGCACTTGGGCACCAGTGAATACTTAGGGGATGCATAGGTAGGAATGTAAACCTCCACTAAAGATCTGCTGTGCCTGGCATTCTATGAGGGGAGAGTGGATTTTAAGCCTTCTGGTTTGTGCCATCTTACTTAGAAGTGGATTGCCATGCTGATAGTTCTCACTTGAAGTACATTAGAATCAGCTGGGTTGCTGATTTTAAAGTGTAGTAGATAGATGGAAATACGGAAATCTGTATTTTCATCAAGTTCTTTAGGTGATACTAACAAATACTAAAATTGAGAAGCATTGAGCTACTTCTGCCCAGACCCTGTGTTGGCATTTCTTTGGGGTCTTAATGGGTTTCAACTCCTTTCATACTCTATGTTCTTAAAGTTTTCAGTTCTTTCTTAAACAGAGACTTCTATTGCCTGTTTTTTAAATGTTGTGTTTTGGGTTTTTTTTTTAACCAGTGGTAGGAGAGACTTGAAGCCCCATCTTTCCTTTGCTACTTTAGGGAAACATTTGGCTTTATATTTGAAGGGGTTTTTGATCCTAATTCACGTTTTTTCCCTTGCTCTATTTTGCAGTCCCATGAGCGTGTAAGCAAGAGGCTACATCAGAGGTTCCAGGCCTGGGTAGATCAATGGACCAAGGAGCATGTACCCCGTGAAATGGCAGCAGAGACCAGCAAGTGGCTCATGGGTGAAGGGCTGGAGGGCCTGGTGCCCTGCGCCACCACCTGTGACACAGAGACCCTGCACTTTGTGAGCATTAACAAGTACCGTGTCAAGTATGGCACAGGGTTCAAAGCCCCATAACTGCAAAGCCAGAGCAGAGAACTTGAGGGAGGTGTGTGTGGGGTCGGGGTGGGGTTCATGTGCCCTCACACACACACTGAAGAAATGAGGAAGTTGCCTTTCAAGCCTCACTGGGCCTCCATGGGACATGGCCACCTGATCTGTACGTGGCTGGTGCAACCTGGTACCAAGTGGCTACGTATAAGAAGCATGGGTACCTTACAAAGCAGGAGCTGGAACTTTCCTCAAGGGGTTTTGGGTGTTATCCTGCCTGGAAGGGAAGGAAATCCATGCAAGCACAGAGACACTCAGCTTGCTTGCACATACCAGCAGGAGACTGGAGTCTCCTGGGGCCTCACCTGTGATGAGGGAACCAGGTGCTGTTCACATCTTGATGGATGGGCATGCATTGACAGATGGGAAGGACTCAGCACTCAAATGGGTTGTAACTGATGGTCACTGCTCCTCTCCTCTCCTCCCCCCAGAAGGGGGAAAAAACTGGATTTGATTTTTTTTTTCCTGGTCACTCGAGCACATGTAAGTGGATCAGCCATTAGGTTTTATCTGGGACCTGCAGTTTGGCTACGGAATTGATCATCTTGTTGGTTTGATTCCTGACAAGTCCCTCGCTATCTCCCCTTTACTTTCTCACCTGGTTCTCAGCCCCAACAAGTCAAATCACTCATCCTTTTTAGCTCCCGTGGAACTGTTTTGTACCTGCTGCTTTACTTGTCTACCGTAGTGCCATCCACCAGCTTCTCTCTTTCTCACACACACACACACACACACACACACACAATTTTAACTTTGTTTTTGTAAATAATGTACATACTGTCAATTTTTTATTAAAAGAAATATGCTTTGATGTGCTAGCATAACTGCTCTAGCTTCTTGTGTACCATAGTTCTATGTGGCTTCAGATTTAGTACCTATGAACAGATGTACAAGACATTTATTACACTTTTTACCAAAGGGAGTTACCGTTGTAGTACTTTTGTGTAAAACTCGTCTTCCCTCTTGCCCCAACTTTTTTTTTTTTTTTGTAAATAAATAAAGCTTGGTTCTTACTTAAGGAATAAACTTGCCACACAAGTCCTCAGCAGAGAACTATTGTGAAGCAGGGATTTGGTCTCAGTTTTTTATCCACGGTATAAACATGATTTTGCTTTAAATAGTTAAGGGTAAATTGTACTTGTCTTAAAGTAAAAATATTCCAAATTTTTAAAACAAAATACTTTATTCTCTTAGTACATGTCCTCCATGGTGCTCCCCCCCTTATTTCAACTGTTTGGGAATATTTTATATTTGTGTAAGTTGTCCAGCTATATAGTTTGTATTTTTCTATGTCTTTTCTTACCCTTATTGGAAATGGGAGTGAACAACTTAAATACCAAACCAGTATTTGAAAGAAAAGTGTTTAAGACATGTGGTGTAAATGGGGTTGGGAGGTCGAAGATTTGGTACATTTCATTAGCAACCACAAATGGAATATATATTTTTTAAATACATAAATTTAAACTGGCAGACACATAAACATGAGAGATTAGGATTTTTATGTAGGCAACTTGAACTTTTGGTGGACTTTTTTAGTAACCATTACTTTAGTCCTAGTTGTAAGTAACCAAGTGTTTTGTGTGGTTTTGTTCGCTTTTTAATTAAAAATATCACCACCACCAAAAACCCATGAAGTTTTGGCTTCTGGACTTTAGAAATACATGGTAGATTGCTGATTTTAGATGTTTTTGTTCATGTGTTGGGGTTTGGGTAGGGGGAAGATGACACAAGAGACCTGGAACCCAGAAATGTAGAGTGGCAAAAAAGCCTTATGGGAGGAGTTTCTCGGTCAAACTTGTCCAGACTGCAGCCCACGGGCCACATACGGCCCAGAATGGCTTTGAATTCAGCCCAGCACAAATTCATAAACTTTCTTAAAACATGATTTTTTTTTTTTTTGCAACTTTTTTTAAGTTCATCAGCTGACATTAGTGTTGGTGTATTTTGTGTGGTCCTAGACAGTTCTTCCAAGTGTGGCCCAAGGAAGCCAAAAGATTGGATACCCCTGTTCTAGGGTGAAGCTGGGGCAGTTTCTAGAGGTAGTGATACTGATGAGGGGGGAACATCTTTAAGTTTTCCCCACAGTAACTCATTCCCTTCTGCTCACTTAAAAAAGATCATGTGCACTTGGAATTACTGGGGAAACTGATGGGGGACAGCTATTTTTGTCCCTGAACAGAATTAGGTCCAGAACACCTAGTTTCAAGGTCACTTATGGAGAAAACCCCAGCCCACCAGTGTAACCAAAAGAAGGGCAGGGTGGGGGTGGGGGCGTTTCCTCTACAATCTGGGTTTTCTTTTTTTTTTTAATATTTTTTTATTTTTTTTTATTTATTTTTGACAGAGAGAGACAGAGACAGAGACAGAGAGAACTGCACTGGGGGAGCTCCCCAGTTCAGCACATGGTTCCACACCGGCCGGGGCTGGGATTCGATCCCTGGTCCCCGGGGCTGCAAAGTGAGCGCTTAACCCACTGAGCCATCCCAGCTTCCCCCAATCTGGGTTTTCACAAGCAGTATTTTTGTTTGTTTGTTGTTGTTTTTTTAAATATTTATAGAGAGTAGTTATTTTATCTTCAGTGCATATTTATTTCTATTTTACTTTTGACAGATAGAGAGACAGAGACAGCTAGAGAACCGAACTGTGGGAACTCCCCAGTTCAGCATGTGGGTCCTGCCTGGGCCGGAGCCGGGATTCGATCCTCCGTCCTCGTGGCCTCAAAGCGAGCGCTCAACCTGCTGAGCCGTCCTGGCTTTCCCCTCAAGCAGTATTTTTATCCCTCCTGCCTTTAGATATCTGAGCTCCAAGCTCTAAACCCAGCTTGTATTATAGTAGCAAGTTATCTTTAATTCATGTTTGATATTCTATACTCGGTCACCTTTCTGTGTGATTAGTATTTGAAATGTAAATTTAACTTGGTCCGTATTTCCATTAAAATACAAGGGCAAATGCTGTGTGTATATTTTTATTAATGATTTTAAAGGTGAACTCCCTGGTAATCCTAGGAGGGGGAAAAAGCTGCCAACGGACTACTACCGTAATGTGAGAATTAAATTGGAGGTGTTTCTGGCGTGGCTTCTCTGAACTCTAGTCCTGTGTGGTGAAATACATAGTATTCTATATTACGTAGGAATTTGAATGCTATGACGACTATAATGTCATCTCAAATCAAAATCCAGTTTATGATGATCACTGACAGCCATATACATAAAACAGTAGGAGAAGCAAAGGTTACTGGGTGCAAAGCCTTCCCTACTTAACAGCTTGTCAATTCCTGGATCCCCAGCCTTTTCCACGTTAAGCGACAGACTTGAGCTAGCCAGAGGTTGGGCTGGGACTTGAAAGGCTTGCTGCTACAGAGACCGCAATGTTCGTGTGTCGTCTCTAATGGCCCCCTGCCTCTGTCCCGGAACTTTAGGAGAATCTAAGCGTCAAACTTACCGTTTTATGTAGGAACTTGCCCACTGTCCCACTAGCCCGGGCGAGATAGAGGAGAACCCCGAAAGCGCTGCTTTACGGCCTTTGGCGTGGGTTCAAAGTTCAGAAACGCGGCGTTGTGAGACCAGCGGCCCGCGCGCCTCTGAAGGCCGGAACCTTTGGTTCCTACCCTCACTGGCAGCGCCCGGGGCCTTCCAGGGAGAGGACTGGGCGTCCGGCGATGGCGACGGTGGAGGCCCCGCTCCTGAAGCACTGGCGCACTACGCTGGAACGAGTGGAGAAATTCGTGTCGCCGCTCTATTTTACCGACTGTAATCTCCGCGGCAGGTGTGGCCCCTTCGCCCAGGGTGCTGGCTTGCGTGTCCTTGTGCCTCAGTCTTCCCCTTGGCTGGAGGTGGGGAATACAAACCGCGGCTACTCGAGCTAAGGGGCAGTGCCCACTGGACGCAGACAGGGCAGGGGCCAGGAGGAGGGGACGGGGAGGTTGTGCTGTAGGGCAGCCCTTGGCGGTGGATTGAGGGAAAGTGTCCCACCCGCCGGCTGATCTACGGGCAGGAACTGCCCTCGAGTGTGTGTGCCCACTGGTCCCTCCCGGCCAGGCTCTTTGGAGACAGCTGCCCGGTGGCCACGCTCTCCAGATTCCTGACGCCCGAGAGGCTACCCTACCAGGAGGCAGTCCAGCAGGACTTTCACCCAGCGCAGGTCGGCGACAGCTTCGGACCCACGTGGGTAAAGCCCAGAGGGAGGGCGGGGCCCGTGGGTCAAAAGGAAGGTGCCCCCTCCAGGCTGGCTCACCACCTCGAAGGCGAAGGCAAAGGTGCTCACCCACGTCTGCATTGTTGGCCACTTGGACTAGAGCAGCACCCTCTACTGGGAACAGCTCCCTGGTCCCTCAGACTTCATGAAGAGTTCATTTCCCCCTTTTTAACAGTCACTGAATACCCTTTAGGAAAGGCACTCAGGGACAGATCCCAGACCCCTGACTCTTCTGCTGCTTTCCCTCACCTTGCTGCATGGCTCCTTTCTTGTCAATCAAAACTGTGTACCTTATGATGCTGCAGATGCCTAGGGAAAGTCTCAATCCCCTACTGACCCTTAATTCAAGGAGGTACTATTTCAAAAGGATAGGGCTTTAACCCTGAACCCCATCTCAGTGGCTCTCTTGCAGGTGGTGGACCTGTTGGTTCCGGGTGGAGCTGACCATCCCAGAGGCATGGATGGGTCAGGAAGTTCACCTTCGCTGGGAAAGTGATGGAGAAGGCATGGTATGGCGTGATGGGGAACCTGTCCAGGTAAGGTGTCAGTGTCTTGCCCCAGGGGCAGGCATGGCCATGTTTCAGCTCTAGTCTCGAGAAGCTACCGCTGAGTGGTTCTGCCTTCAGGGTAGTATCAGGATTTCAGGACTAGGGAGGTTGCTGTTTGGGCCCTTATGTTATTGGTCCTTCTCACACTGGGAAATTAAATGATGACTTATGGGTTGCAACAAAATTAGTGTTAAACCAATGCTGCCATTGCCTGGCCACCTTCTCTCTCTGGGCTGCAAATAGTTACTAATCAGATACAATAAGAAGTACAGCAGATCTATTTATTAACCCTCTAACTAGGTGCCAGGTACCAGACTAGTGGCTTTGTAGACCACATCACGTTTTAGTTTTTAATGAGTTAGTTTTTATCTGTAATGTATACTGATGGGGGAAAACTTTCAGACAGTCTGAAATATAAAGTAAAAATTAAGTCCTCTTGCCCTGAATAATGGATGTCTCCCTATCATCCATCTCAATTCCCCGGATTCAACCACTATTAAGTATCTTGTGCATCCAACCATGTCAGGTTTAATCTTTATAAATCCTATGTGGTGGGTCTTTATGACTGTTCACAGATTAAGAACCTGACATATATAGAAGTTAGTTCACTTGCTCAGCTCACAATTTCCATTCCAGTTGGACTCTCAGTCTCAGGGTAGGATTGTTGTCCTTCCTATATGGAAAGATGGCAGAGACCTCCCACCCTCCCTCCATTGGCTCAGCAGATGTCTCCCGAAGACATCTGAATGCGCTCTGTGGGCCAGGCCTATGCTAAGCACTGGGGATATAGCAAGTAATGAGATAGACCTGTCCCTGGTTTCATAGAGTTTCAGGAGTACAGAGGCCACCAGAAGCCACATCCAGGTCACCTGATGGCTGCCTAAGATCCTTCCCACAAGATCAGGGTCTTTTCTGCTGGTGAGATTTGTTGGTCTTAGTACTGGCTGCCATGAGATTGAGGTACCTGGTACGAGGGGTCCCTGATTTATCGATCTTGGCCTTGCTGGGAGAGAGAAGCCAGAGCTGGGAACCGGGTGGAAGGCCCTGGCCTTCCTCAGCTTATCCTTCACCTGAACTGTCCAGAAATTGCAAACTCCACTTCCACCAGGGCTTGACCAAAGAGGGGAAGAAGACCAGCTACATCCTGACTGACAGGCTGGGAGCAGGAGACCCCCGAAGGTGAGTGAGCCCCTGTGCTGACCAGGGCTATGGGGGAGGG
Organism: Craseonycteris thonglongyai; assembly: GCA_004027555.1. Taxonomy (NCBI): domain Eukaryota; kingdom Metazoa; phylum Chordata; class Mammalia; order Chiroptera; family Craseonycteridae; genus Craseonycteris; species Craseonycteris thonglongyai. The sequence goes on along the minus strand of PVKE010022444.1, from coordinate 12,171 downwards.
GACAACAGTGGGGGAGGACACATCATTGAGTGACGAGCTGAGGCCCAGAATGATCTTGGAAACACACCTACCTCCAACACAATCATCCTCAAACCTCAAAGTTTGCTTTTTAAAAGTAGGATTTTTTTCTGACTATAAAAATAGTGTTTGCTTTCTTGTGGTAAACACAGAAAAGCACAAAGAGGTAAATAGCTCCCATTACTTCACCACGTTGACATGACCACTAGTCACATCTCAGCATTCATCTCAGGAATTCTTCCAGGCATAGTTTTACTAGCTGACGTTGTATTTCTTTGGTATTTTGCATCCTGATTTTTTTCATTTTGTATTATAATATGGGTATTTTATAAACCCATTAAAAACCTTTAGACATTAGGATTGTATGTTATACTTATTGAACACTGTGTCTAACGCTGCCACACACTGGGACTGTGATGGTGACTGTTGTGGTCACAGTCAGGGGACTCAGGTACTTACACAGTTACAGGACTGGTGCAGACTCTGAGGAAACACTAGGAGCTCAGTGTGAGAACCGTTTAGACTTAGGAGAGGCTGGGAGGAGGGTTGAGGAGGGCTTCCCTAAGGAAGCCCGTTTGTGCTCTGAAGAGTGAGTAGAACAGCAGCACAGCCCACTGTGCTCCTCCAAAGAAGGCCCACCCGTGCCAGCTGATGGGTCTTTGTGCAGAGGAGGTGCTAAGGCCAGGGCAACGCTTTGTGAAGACAGCTTTGGGAATAAAGGGCTAACCAGCGGCATAAATTCCCACAGTTCCAGGCTGGGCTGCTTGTTCTTGCCCACTGTGGCGGAGCTGGTGCTTCTGTGGCCCTCTTGCACATGCACTGTGGGGTCCCCTGGGTGGTGATCTCGGGAGGTGAATGGGAAGGGGTCGTCAGGATGCTTCCTCAGTCCTCCCTCCCCCAGCTCCCAGAGGCCTCTGCCAGTCCCTTGGCCTGAGGCTGCCTCCCCACCTTTGTAGCTTGACCCTCTATGTGGAAGTAGCCTGCAATGGGCTCCTGGGGGCTGGGAAGGGCACCATGATTGCAGCCCCTGACCCAGAGAAGATGTTCCGGGTGAGCCGGGCCGACGTGGCCGTGTTCCACCGGGATGTCCATAAGCTCCTGGTGGACCTGGAGCTGTTGCTGGGCATAGCCAAGGTACGTGACACCTTCACCCCACCTGATCATCCTCTAGAGAACTAACTACAGGCCAGACAGGTGGGACTCTGGGAATCCAGAACAGGGGGAGTATTTCTGCCTGACTGAGTGTTGAGAGGATTTCTCTTTAAAGGGGAGGAGGGAGGCAATGCTGAACAGGGGGACAAGGCAGGGGCAAAGGGCTGGAGGTAGGGAGGAGAGCTGTTGAGCCCCTTTAGGAGATCAACCGGGGCCTAGTTCTGGAGGCTCCACTTGCCTGAGGCGGGGACTAAGGGAGCAGAACCCTGCTGCAGGGCCTCGGAGAAGACAACCAGCGCAGCTTCCAGGCTCTGTACACAGCCAACCAGGTGGTGAATGTGTGTGACCCCACCCAGCCAGAGACCTTCCCAGTGGCCCAGGACCTGGCCTCCAGGTTCTTCGGCCAACGTGGGGGTGAAAGCCAACATACCATCCATGCCGTGGGACACTGCCACATAGATACAGGTAGGGAGGCAGCTGGCTGGGTTGGCTGGGGGAAGCAGGAGTGTCCTTGAAGCCCTACCTTTGTCCTGCAAGCAGTGTGTGATCCTCGGCAAGTTCTTGCCCCTCTTGGGCCCCCGTTTTCTCCCCATCTATAAAAGGGGACAAAAGGATTCGGCTGTGGGCTTTGCTAGGTATGGCTTCTTTTATTCTTTCAACGAAATCTGATGTTCCATGTGACCCCATGCTAGATACTAGGTGGTAGGATTATAGAGACTGATGATCACAAATTGGGCACACACAGGAGGGAGGTATGGGGGCCTGGGGAGCCCAGAAGCACTTAACCCAGCTGGGTTGGTAGGATTCAAGAGAGACTTCCGGGAGGAGGTGACTGAATTGAGTGAGAGTTTGACATGGTACCCATGTCATCAGAGAGGAGGGATGTGACAGTAACTGAGATGGGGGTTCACGTGCTGGGGGAGGTTTCCTAGGGAAGATCAGGGGTTCATATTTTTGTTTTGTTTTTTTAGCATTTATTGTTTTGAGAGAAGGTGAGAAACAGAAGAGCGGAGGGCCTAGAGCAGTCTCCATAGTTGTATGTCATTAGTTGTGACATGGTTTCATTCCACGCAGGTGGCTGTGGGGCCACAGGGGTGGGAACGGAACTGGGGGCCTCCCGCATGGGAGCTGAGAACCTTCGCTGCCAGGATTGGTAGTTAACCGGTTGCGCCGCAGTTCACCACATGGGTTTTGCACAGGCAGGAATTTGATTCCCAGACCTTGCAGTTGCAAGGCAAGGGCTCAACCTGTTGAGCTATCCGGCATCCCCAGAGGTTCAGTTTTGAACCTGATGAGTTTGAAGTATTTGTGGGACTTATGGGAAACTCACCTTTTTTTAAATTGTTTTTTGACAGAGAGAGAGAAAGAGAGATACAGAGACAGAGAGAGAACTGAACTGGGGGGCACTCTACAGTTCAGCATATGGGTCCACACGGGCCAGGTCCGGGATTCGATCCCGGGTCCCTGGTGCTGCAAAGTGAGCACTTAACCCACTGAGCCATCCCAGTTTCCCCTACCTTTTTTTTTAAAGATTTATTTTTATTGTTTTTTTTGACAGAGAGAGAGAGACAGAGAGAAGGGGTGGGGGTGGGGGGTGGGACCCAGAGCACTCTCCATAGTTGACAGCATTAGTTTTCCATATAGTTTCACTCCACAGGTGGGTGCAGGGCTGCACAGGGCAGGAACTGGGCCGGGAGCCTCCTGCATAAGCCCCGGCAAGAACTGAACTAGGGGCACACCCCAGCTCAGCATATGGGTCTGCCTGGGCCGGGATTCGATCCTCAGGCTCCGGGGTTGCAAAGCTAGTGCTTAACCTGCTGAGCCATCCCAGCTTCCCCGAAATTCACATTTTTAATAGTCTCCCCAAGTTACTGGATTTAATGCAACTAAAGTTTCAGGACCACATAAGAAGGGCTTTCTTTCTTTGATAAGCCAAGGTATAAGGTGGAGGGTGGAGGCTCTGGGCTGGAGAGGACGGAACCGAGGCCTAGAGGTCAGGAGAGGCTGTAGTGCTTCCCACAGGATGGCTGACCAGGCAAGGGCCATCCTGAGGAGCTGTGCCCTCTGTTCTGAGACATCACCAGTGCGTGTGGGAAAGTGTGAACCCCACCGTTTATTGTAGGGTACTCTTTCGAGGTGTCTTAGGAAGAGGCTCTTCTTCCAGGGCGTAGAGCCTCTATTTCCTGACCTGTGAAGTTGACCTGATAGCCTTGGTAGCCTCCCTTCCCCAACACCTATTCCCACCTTGCAGGAGTGATTGGAAGTGGCAGCTCAAGGCGGGTGCCCAGGGCTACAAAAGGGAAGGGGCCTGGGGGAGAAGGAAGCCTAGGAGGACCCTAGAGGCCCAGGCTGGGCCTGGTCGGGCGTGGGGGGACAGGGGTGAGGCTGGAGATCTGTGTGGAGCTGGGGACCTTGCTGCTGTCTCTCCACCCTCTGCTCCACTTCCCCTCTAGCCTGGCTTTGGCCCTTCAAGGAGACGGTGCGGAAATGTGCCCGTAGCTGGGTGACAGCTGTGCAGCTCATGGAACGGAACCCTGAATTCATCTTTGCCTGCTCCCAGGTCAGAGGGACAGCCCATTAGGTCTAAGGTTGAGGTTCTGAGGGCTTCTCTGGCCTGAGGGACAGGGCTGCCCACTGGGCCCCAGGTACTCAGCCCTGAGTGGGGTTGTTGTCACTCATTTGCCTCACAGGCGCAGCAGCTGGAGTGGGTGAAGGTCCACTACCCTGGCCTACACGCCCGGCTGCAGGAGTTCGCCTGCCGCGGGCAGTTTGTGCCCGTCGGGGGCACCTGGGTGGAGATGGTAAGTGCCTCTGTCCACAGTGTCCTGGGCTTCCCTCCTTGGCTCTGTGACTTTCTGCGGGCCCTTCACACCCTTGTGGCAGTGCTTAATAGTCCCCAGAGCTGCAGGGGGCAGGAGAGCCTCAAGCACTGTGACAGCTGTCTGCATGACCTAGTCCAGAAGCTCCCCTCCAGCAGGTAGACAGGTGGGCCTGCAGCCAGGACGTGGGTACTTCTTGGGGGCTGGCCATAGAGCCCCTGAGTCAGCCCTGGCTTCTCCTGATGGGTGGGATCGGTCTGAGCGCCTGCCTGCTCCCCATCTGGCACTGACTGCAGCTGCCTCATTCTTCCCTCACTGCCAGGATGGGAACCTTCCCAGTGGAGAGGCCATGGTGAGGCAGTTCCTACAGGGCCAGAACTTCTTTCTGCAGGAGTTTGGGAAGATGTGCTCTGAGGTAGGCTAGGAGCTGCTGCACCTGGAGGCAGATGGGGCTGGAGCTTGACCTTGAAGGCTGAGTGGCTGAAGCTGAGGCTGGGGCTGTTCCACCAAGAGCCCTGGTTCCCATGCCCCAGAGGCCCTTTCTCCACACAGTTCTGGCTGCCAGACACGTTTGGCTACTCGGCACAGCTCCCCCAGATCATGCGCAGCTGCGGTATCAGGCATTTCCTGACCCAAAAACTGAGCTGGAACTTGGTCAACTCCTTCCCGGTGAGCAGACCTCAGGGGGTCACGTTCAAGTGGGCCTGAGTCCCGCCTGGCCCATGCATCTCTTCCCAGGCTTATTCAGGGGTCCTGGACAGGCCACCCACACCCCACCCAGAGAGGGCATGCCTCCAGGGTCACACAAGCGGCGAGGCAGGTCTGGAAGGCCCAGCCCTGCCTCCGTCCTGACCTTGGCCTCTCTCTGCTGCCTCTGCCCACCTGCCGGAAGCACCATACCTTTTTCTGGGAGGGGCTGGATGGCTCCCGTGTGCTGGCCCACTTCCCACCCGGTGACTCCTATGGGATGGAGGGCAGTGTGGAGGAGGTGAGAGGGTGCCTCGTGGGGGAAGGCCGGAGCGGGCTGCGTGTCTTGTCCTAGGCTGACCCATGCTGCCCTGCACTTCCCCTCTCCTGCCTGTTCAGGTGCTGAAGACTGTGGCCAACAACCGGGACAAAGGGCGAACCAACCACAGTGCCTTTCTCTTTGGCTTTGGAGATGGTGGCGGTGGCCCCACCCAGACCATGTTGGACCGTTTGAAGCGGCTGTGCAATACAGATGGGTTGCCCAGGTCAGGCCTGGCCCACCTGCATCTCTCACTGAGCTCACTCAGCCCTGTCCACAGCCGTTGCCTTGAGCCTTTCTTGCTGCTCAAATTTGTGGCTCCACCCCTCCACTAGGCCTGTCCTGCTCCAGTCCTGGACCATGGGCTCCTTCCAGCTTCGACCCTGCGGGTGGGCGTGGGGCAAAGCTAAGGGTGGAAGAGGCTTAAACTCACCAGACTCTTCAGGGGGTGTCCAGAGCCAGCTTTGTGTGGACAGGGGGCGTTCTGGGGTGGCTCCTTTCTTTGGGGGTTGGATCTCTTGTCCGTTCTGGTGTGGAATGGTAGGCCAGGCTTGTGGTCTCCCTCAGGGTGCAGCTGTCTTCTCCGGGGCGACTCTTCTCTGCGCTGGAGAGTGACTCGGGGCAGCTGTGCACGTGGGTTGGAGAGCTCTTCCTGGAGCTGCATAATGGCACCTACACCACCCACGCCCAGGTCAGGAGCTGGTCACTCAGTTGAGCAGGGGTAGTGTGCCCTTGATCTATTGAAGGTCAGTGAAGGAAGCAGGAGACAACTCACCCCGTGTGGGGGAGGAGGCTAGTGTTCCAAAGAGGAACTGAGAGGAGAGAAGTGTAAGAGCTAGGTGGGTCAGGAGCCTGGAGGAGCCTTGGGCTGAGGGAGGGAGGCTTTATCCAGAAGCACTTGCAGAGCCATCATGTGGGTCCTGAGCCGGGGAGGGCTTTGGAAGGTATCCTGGGATGCTTGAGCAGACTCTAGGCTGAACATTCTCCCCACCTGCCCCTGCTGCCGCTGGCTCAGATCAAGAAGGGGAACCGGGAGTGTGAGCGCATCCTGCACGACGTGGAGCTGCTCAGCAGCCTGGCCCTGGCCCGCAGCACCCAGTTCCTGTACCCGGCAGCCCAGCTGCAGGACCTCTGGAGGTCAGCCCAGCTCTGCTCCCCGCCACCCATCTGACCTCACCCCAGAAACCTCTGTGGCCGCCCCTCCCAGCCTCTCCCAGTCTTCCCCAACCCAGCCCTTGGCTCCTGCAGGCTCCTGCTCCTGAACCAGTTCCATGATGTAGTCACGGGAAGCTGTATTCAGCTGGTAGCGGAGGAAGCCATGTGCCACTATGAAGGTTAGGCTGACAGCAGCCCTACAGTTCTCTCCAACACCCAGGACTGAGCCCAGAGTGTCCCCTGCAGAGCGTTCAGGGGTCATCCCAGACCCTTTGCCCACTTGTGACCAGCCAGTCTCTCCTCAGACATCCGTTCCCAAGGCAACACACTGCTCAGCACTGCAGCTGCAGCCCTGTGTGCTGGGGAGCCAGGCCCTGAGGGTCTCCTCGTTGTCAACACGCTGCCCTGGAAGCGCACTGAAGTGTTGGCCCTGCCTAGGCCTGGCGGGGCCCACAGCTTAGGTATGAGCTGGGGAGAGGGGCTGCTACTGCAGCAGGAGGGATGGAGGCCCGACCACGAGTCCTGCACACTCCCGGGATCCTGCCCTTGGGCGCCCCCGGCTGGAGAGTAGTGGTGTCTGCCTCCAGCCCCGAGGCTCCCAGTTCAGTGAGGCTGCGCTGATGCCCAGACCTCATCCCCAGCCCTGGCTACAGTGCCCAGCATGGGCTACGCTCCTGCCCCTGCCCCCACCTCAGTGCAGCCCCTACCGCCCCAGCAGCCTGTGTTTGTCATGCAAGAGGTGAGTGCTGGCACGTCCAGGTGGTGCGGGGGGGCTGTCCTGGGCCATCCTTACCAACACAAGGGTTCTGAGCTCCCCAGTCCTGAGCAAAGTGGTGAGATGGGGCTGGGGCTGGGGTGGGAGGCTGTTGGTTGTGGGAAGCCCTTGCCGATTCAACTTCAAGGCCCCCTCCTGCTAAGATTGATGGTTCTGTGACTCTGGACAACGGCATCATCCGGGTGAAGCTGGACCCGACTGGCCGCCTGACGTCCCTGGTACTGGTGGCCTCCGGCAGGTGCCAACCCCTCATTGCCCTCTCCCAGTGTCTGGCAGGTGGATCCTGGACCCCCTTCCCTCTGTCCCCTGGCCATAGCACTGCTCATAGCAGCCCACCAGCAGCTCTAGGCTGGGACCCACTCATGGAGCAGGACAGGCTGGGCTGGGAGACGCCTGCCCCCACTGTACCTCAAACAGCTGGAGAGACCACGGTCACATATGTCCTTCCAGGGAGGCCATTGCTGAGGGTGCTGTGGGGAACCAGTTTGTACTGTTTGATGATGTCCCCCTGTACTGGGACGCGTGGGACGTCATGGACTACCACCTGGAGACACGGTGCGGGTGGGCGGGACTTGGAGTGGTGGTGGGCATATAGGCTTATTGCTCCCCTTCCCCCATCAGCCAGCCCTGGCTCATTGTGTCTCACCCCTGTCCCACAGGAAACCGGTGCTGGGCCAGGCAGGGACCCTGGCCGTGGGCACTGAGGGGGGTGTGCGGGGCAGTGCCTGGTTCCTGCTGCAGATCAGTCCCAGCAGTCGGCTCAGCCAGGAGGTGGTACTGGATGTTGGCTGCCCCTATGTCCGCTTCCACACCGAGGTAGCAGGGGGTGGCTGGTCAGGAGGGGCCAGCCTTGTGTGCCTGTCCCTCCCTCACCCTTTACCCCCACCCCAGGTGCACTGGCATGAGGCCCACAGATTCTTGAAGGTGGAGTTCCCTGCCCGTGTGAGGAGCCCCCAAGCTACCTACGAGGTCCAGTTCGGGCACCTGCAGCGGCCCACCCACTACAACACCTCTTGGGACTGGGCCCGGTTTGAGGTCTGACATGGGTGGGTGGGGGGTTTGGACCCTTTGGCTGGGGAGAGACTAGGGTGGAATGGGGTGAGGAGCACGATTGGCTGGTTCCTAAAGTGCTACGTGATGTATGTAGTTTGATACTGGGCCTCCTATTGAGAGCTGGCATTCAAGCCTGGGTCGTAGTCCTGGCCCTACCCCTAGCAACAGGAGCTCAGGGCCCAAGGAGGCGGCGGCCGCTGAGTGGGTTTTCTGTGCTCCAGGTGTGGGCTCACCGTTGGGTGGATCTGTCAGAGCACGGCTTTGGGCTGGCCCTGCTCAACGACTGCAAGTACGGGGCGTCCGTGCGCGGCAGTGTCCTCAGCCTCTCGCTGTGAGTGCTGTGCCCGTCGGGCCTGGGGGCTGGCATGGGACCGCGGGTCTAACCGGGCCAGAGTTCCAGCCCGGCCCGCTGCCCCTCTCCCTCAGCTTGCGGGCGCCTAAGGCCCCCGACGCCACTGCTGACATGGGGCGCCACGAGTTCACCTACGCGCTGATGCCGCACAAGGGTGAGTGCCTGCGCCCCTGCTCTGAACCTCGGTTTCTCCGCGCCCCTGCCCCCATTTCCACCGTGCGTCCCGTTCCGCCCGCGCTAGGCTCCTTTCAAGACGCTGGCGTTATCCCTGCGGCCTACAGTCTCAACTTTCCACTGCTGGTGCTGCCCGCCCCGGGCCCCGCGCCGGCCGCCGCCTGGAGTGCATTCTCCGTGTCGTCGCCCGCGGTCGTGCTGGAGACCGTCAAACAGGCAAGGGGCGGGGCCGGACCCGATGGGCGGGCCCAGGCCTGGTGGGCGGGGCCGCCCTCGGCCCGCCCCCTCTCACCTCGCTGCTGCTCTGCAGGCGGAGGCTAGTCCCCAGGGCTGCACGCTGGTCGTCAGGCTGTACGAGGCCCATGGCAGCCACGTGGACTGCTGGCTGCACACCTCGCTCCCAGTTCAGGAGGCCGTCCTGTGAGTGGGGTGCGGGGTGGGGATGGGAGTCCAGCCCCTGCAGGGTCCTCATGGTCCCTCTTGTTCTCCAGATGTGACCTCCTGGAACAGCGAGACCCTGCTGGTCACCTGCCCCTTAGGGATGCCGGCCTGAAGCTCACCTTTTCTCCCTTCCAAGTGCGGTCCCTGTTGCTTGTGCTGCAGCCCCCACAGAACTGAGTCCTAAGGGTCGGGTTAGTTTGTGGAAGAATTCTTGAATAAACCCCTGGCTCAGGAACCCTGCTGGCAGCTCCTGCCCTCTCCCCTTGGGGCTATCCGCTGGCTTAGAGGAGGGAAGTATTTGTCCCAGGCATTTTGGGGCAGGGGCCAAATCTAAGGTGATGTGTGTGTGCAGGTGTGGCTTGCAGCCCCTGTGAGAGTGGGGACATCAGTGAGCATGAACTGACTGAGCGTGAGATCAGAAGCCCTCAGCAGGCAGAGGGCTGGGGCGGGGCGGCTTCTGGCTGGTCCCTGCTAGGAATGGGGTGCTGACCAGCCAGGGCCAGGCTGGGGAGCAGCCACAGGCCCTGAGGAATCCTGGACTGGGAAAGCTGATGCCTGGGCCGCCTGGGCCAGGGTCTCGACACCACCTCTGAGGGGCTGTCCCTGCAGAGGCAGACTGTCCTCTGGGAGCCAGGGTTTTAAGCACTGGGAGGGGGCTCAGCTTGCCTTGTGGAGTAGGTGGCCCTCCCAATGGCTATTCCAGACCTGCTGCAGCCAACCCTAGAAGTTCACGTTTATCAGTTTATTGAACACACACACACCAGCATCTTTCATGTGGGCTTAAAAAGTGGGGAAGGTGGGCTGCAATTAAAAACAGTTGTGTAGGGACAGCATCCAGCCCGCTTCTGCTACGGCTTGCCTCTGGGAAGCCACACAGGCGCCTGGTCCAGGGCAAGCAGCAGGAAGGAGCAGAGAAGCACCGAGAGCCTCCTGCTAAGAGGCTGCGGCCCCCTTGGGCTCCAAAGATGGGGTGTCAGCCTTGTTCCTTTGGGGTCTGCGGCAGCCTGGGGGGAGAACAGGGAGGTGGCATCTCAGACCCCAGGCTGAGGACTGCCTGACGGCCTCCCTCCCTCATTTGTGCATGTGTAACTCCCACCCACACGGCCATCTTTTCCTCCTGGAGAGCTTCTGGTGGTGCCCCTTCTGTCCCTTGAGGAGGAGGTGGAGGAAGGCCCACCTGAGGTTGCTCGTTGCCCCTTCTTCCCTTTCTCAGCAACTGGGGGTACTTCTGGGGCCTGCTGGACGCTAGTGCCCTTGGGCTGCTGTGCTGCAGTTTGCTGAGGAAGGCCTCTCCGTGCCCTTCGTGTCCTGGAAGGGGCCTTGTTTGGGGGTGGAGGGTCCTGGGTGGAGGAGACAGGTTCCTGAGGGGCTCAGAGCAGTTCAGAAGTTGGTTAGGGCCTATCATTGCCCCCCCACTGTCAACGGAAGGCAGCTGCCCAAAAGCCTAAGGCAGAGGAGAGTGCAGGGAGGAGTCGGGAGCAGGGGAGCTCTACCTCGGTTCTGGCCTTGGGACTCTTCTGTGCTCCCCTGGATTTCTTCTTGTGGGACTTGCGCCCTGCGGAACACGGATGCTGGGGTTGCAAGGTCCTGCGGCCTTGGGCCTTTCTCCAGATGCCCCTCTCCCACTCGGGTAGCTCCTGGGGTGGTAGGGTAGACTTGCAGGCACCTCAGCCTTTATGCTCTCTAACTTACGACATTCAGAGTAGCTTACCTTTCGGTGCCAGAGGTCCCGGGTCCCCCTGAAATGCAATGGGGAAAACTCAGCCTGGTTGGAGCATGGCTCTTTTTGGGATAGGCCGGACACACCTATCCTTCCAGATCAGTGTAGCTACTCCCGTAGAAAGCCTCTGCCAGGTCAGGGCCAACATCAAGACCACCTGACCCTGGCTGGCTCCATTAGCTGGGACCATGGGACTCAGGATGGGAGGGGCCTACCATAGGGAAGGCTTACACCAGGGGTGTCGAACCTTTTGGTTACCGTGGGCCACCTTGGAATAATTGTCTTGGGCCAAACATATACTACACTAACGACAGCTGATGAGCTAAAAAAAAAATGATCTGTGCATAATTTTTGTAATATTTTAAGAAAGTTTATGAATCTGTTTTGGGCCACATTCAAAACTGTCTGGGCTGCATGCAGCCCACAAACTGCAGGTTGGACAAGCTTGACTTAGACCCTTAGGGACAGTCTGAGACTTGGGGGTCTAGACAGACCCCAGCTCCTGCCCAACTGTGACCCTAGGTCTTTGCACCATACCCGCCCCCTTGGGGTCTCTGTTTGCCTGTGTGAGCATTAGGACCCAAACCTGGAACCAGATGGTCCGTCCGTGCCGGTCCCGAAGGGAGTTCATGCCTGCAATGCCATAGCACTGCAGCCAGGCTCGAAAGGCTGCGAAATCCTCCTGCCCACTCTCCTGCCCATAGCCCTTGCCCCCTGTGGACAGAGGAGTCAGGCAGAGGTCAGAGGGCAGGCTCAGGCTTGGAGGAGGGGGAGCCTGATGGACTGAAGGGCCAAGGCTCCCCCTTCTCCAGCTGTGTGACTTCAAGCTGGGATCTTCCCCAGGCTGGGCTGTGGCTTGCCTATCTTTGTTAAGACTCCTGCCCTGCTTGCCTCATGAGCCGCTTGGAGGACAGAAACACCTGAAAAGTGAGGCCCAGTGTATTTAGCAACAAGTAGGTCTACAAACTCATTTCCCAAGCAGGGAGGCAGACCCAGATAGCAGCAGCAACTCTCCCAGGGCTACACAGTGTGCTGAGGCTGAGGTAGAGAGCCATCTGGGCCTCCTGGGCCTCACCCAGCTGGACCACTTCCTTGGGCACCAAGTGGCACAGTTCCAGTAGGTCTGGGTTCTGCAGCTTGGCCCTGATCTTCTGGCTCAGGGTCAGCTCCGGGCTCTGGAGAAGGGGCAGGGGCAGGCCTGTCTGTCAGCATGAGGTAGGGCCACTCAAGGCAGCTGCCCCCCTGCCCCCAGGGAGCAGACCCTCTGAGTGTGGCAGGACTTGCCCCCACCCTAAACACACGCATGTAGAGAGGGGGAAACAGGCCTGCAGCCCACACCCTTTTGTGGCACTCATGACAGGTGTGTGGCTCTGGCCCTGCGTGCTCACCGGTCTGCGCTGCTGCAGCGCCTCCAGCACCGTGCGGGCCTTCTCAAAGGGGGGTATCCGGAGCCTGCAGTGGAGTGGGCCGAGGGTGCACGCTGAGCGGTGGGGGGGGGGGGGGGGC
>PVKE010022443.1:0-25565 GCA_004027555.1 Craseonycteris thonglongyai | reverse complement strand
ATGATTTTGATGCACAATTTAACAAATTTTTGCAATGTTTTCATCAGTTCTGCTCATTACTGGCCTCCCTGACCTCTCTTCACCAGTGATGCTCCCTCTCTCCTTAGAGAAACATTTAATCCATTTGTTCACTGCTATATTCTTCATGGCATTATTCCCATAAACTTGGATTAACATGTCCCTGATTTCACTTCCACTCCTGCCAAGTTTAACAAGAAATGTAATGTTTGTTCATTGCTCTAATTCAAGCTCCGATAGTCTCATAACAGCACACTAAAACATGAAACAACAATAATGAATGCCACTCAGCAAGACACCACTACACATCGACATGGACAGAGCTGTGAGACACTGATATACCAAGGTTATGAAACCTTACCAAGTTGTTTGTATGGTGCTACTAATGTAAACGCAAGGTGGCAAGTTCACAAAGTTAATTGTCAGACCTCATATAACGTGATCCCAATAAACAGCGCCATAATATCTCAACTTTTGTACAATTTAAAGTATAAAGCAGTGAAGTGACAGAGGAAGTCAAAATATCATATTTTTATTAATAAGGCTTAATTAGAAGACATAAGTTAGCAAGAAAGCCAAAGAGACCTGAATCATTTTGAAGAAACTATATGAGTGTGTCAGAAACAACAGCTTTATTTTTACAGAAGAAAGCTGTTACCTTTTTCTCAACTGGTTTCTTCTTGTCCTGCTGTTCTCTTTAAAAAGAAAAGAAAAATCACTCTGCAAGTCATCTCCAACTTCTTCATGATTTCTATCAATGGCAAAAATCCATTGCACAAACTTCAAATTTAGTAAAAACCTTTGATGTATAAAATGATCTTTTTGCTGATTCATCAATAAGAGTAAAAATGAAATTTAACCACTTGAAGTGCTTTCTATTATCATCATATGTGCTCCCAAGTGCAAAGCTGAGTGTCTAAGTCATTCCACTTAAAATGCAAGAAATTAGTTTAATAAATGCTAATTGAAAAGCTGCCAACAAGTTTCATGCTAATTTTTTCTCTGTTCTAACCTCTGAATAATGTAAGAATATTTTCTTTTTTAAAAACTTAAGGAAAAAAGTGATTAACGAGAATTAAGTATGAGTATTTCCAGATATCTCACATTTTCACTCCCTGCCCTTACAACAAACTCAATATTTCATTTTGTCCATCCTCTAAATACGTAAAATTTTAGTGCCAAAAATATACCAGAAATGGGGCTAAACACTGGTATTTGGTAGAGTGGAGAAGTAAAATAATTCATGTGAAATGCTTACAACCTATAAAGCATAAGTAGATACAAGAAGATCATGTGGTCCCCTGATTCTTTCAGTCTGACTTATTTTGCTTAATAAGATGGTCTCTAGGTCCATCCATGTTGCCACAAATGACTGTATTTCATCATTTCTTATCGCTGAGTAGTAAGTATTCCATTGTGTAAATGTACCACATCTTTTGTATCCAGTCATCTATTGAAGGGCATTTTGGTTGTTTCCATGTTCTGGCCACTGTGAACAGTGCTGCGATGAACATGCAGGTACAAACATCTTTAAAGATTAAGGTTTTCAGGTTTTTGGGGTAGATGCCCAGTAGAGGGCTGGACTTGTACATCAGGAAACTATCTAATTGTTGCCAACCAATGTCACCCCATTAAATTTAACAATAAAAAAATAAAATAAAATAAAATAAAAAAGATTATGTGGGTTACCATTTTATAAAGGTATAGGACCCCTTTGTGAATAGATTCATACTTCAAAAGGATTCACAAATGAAAATGGGGATAATTTTAATATTGCTCATTTCTAGAAGCTTTCTGGATGTCCATAATAATTATTTTTTTTTAATGAAAAAAAAAAAAACCTAGATAATGATGGTGGGCTAAGTGAAAAGGAGAATCCAAATCTTCTTATGCTACAAGTAATACTGCCTCTTCCCAGCCTCCACCCTCCATCAGCAGGAGTGAAGAGGGGGGTTTTGAGCTTATATTCATGACAAGGCCTCTAACCTACCCTCAGCATCATCACCCCAACCCTCACAGCCTCACCACTCCATCTGCCTCAGAGACCATCAGCGATATACCTCCAAAGCAGGGAGGCCCACATCCCAGCTCATCCCTGATCCCTGTGTGGCTCTGAAGCACCCTTAATCTCACCCACATCCCCACTGCCCAGCTTGACATCCTTCCACTGTACTCTTCGGAGCCCATGATGCATCATCAGTAAAATCTCCTTTTCCCAAATGCTTGCTGCTGGGTAGTATAGCACCATGGTCATGTGTGCTGAGATTCTGAGGTGAGTCACCTGAGTTCAAGTCCTAGCTCTGACAACTAGTACTCCTGACCCTTAACCTGTCTATGCTTTAATTTGCTGATCTATAAAATAGGTCTAAATAGTATCTTCTGCAGAGATCTTGTTTTGAGAATTCAATTATTTAATATATAAAAATTAATAGAAGAAGAGGATGCTGGGATATAGCTCAATGGTTGAGTGCTTGCCTCACAATGACAAGGACCAGTGTTTGAGTCCCAGCCCCGGCCCATGCAAGCCCATACGTTGTACTGCAGCACACAACTGGTAACCACTGAGATGTCTCAGCAGTGAAGGTTCTTGCCTCCCACACAGGAGGCTCCGGTTTTGTTCCCAACCTGCACAGCCCCACATCTATTTATGTGAAATAAAACCATGTCACAACTAATGATATACAGCTAATGGAGACTGCTCTGGGCCCTCCCCCCTTCTCTCTCTCTCTCAAACAATAAAATAAATCTTTTCCTTTTTTTCTTTCTTTCTTTTCTTTTTTTAATTAATAGAAAAGTTTCCAGCACATAATAAGTACTTGAGAAGAGTTTCTTCTCCCTGCACCTTTGTGGTGCCATTGACCCTAGCTCTCTCCTGAGACTCTGCTTTCTTTAAAGCTCTACCAACAGTTCTTCTCCCTCAAACCTGTGACTGATAGCTGAAGGGAACTCTTTCTTGCTCCTCGTAGCCCCTTCCTGACCCTTATCTTTTCCTCCTCCTAATTATCTACTCCAACCCTGAATTTAATGCCTCAAACTACATTACCCATTACCCCTCTTTGTATCAGTCATTTCTAGAACACCAGATCACTTCTCATTTCTTGAGGATTTCAACTCCTGCATCATTGTTACTCTACCTCTACTGTTAGACTTCTTGCTGGTTTCAGCGTATGTGGCTATTTGCTTTTCTCACCACTTCATGGCCAGTAAATTTTCTTCTTAACTTTACTCAACAGCTCACTCCCTTTGTTGTATCCTAAATGTGAATAAGCCTTGCTATTGCCAATATATTATTCATCCCCTTCCCCCAGTCTCATTCTCTGATCATAGTCTTTTATCTTTGAGCTCACTCCCTTTACTCCTGCCTTTACAATTATTTGCCTTCCATTTTCTCTTGGTGCATTGATCCTACAACCTTTTCACTCATTTCCCTCATGTCCTGACTTCCCTGCCTATTATAAGCTTACTAGAATGTTCTGTTTTTATAAGTTCCTTCCATCTGCCCTCAATTCGCTCATGTCATTACCCTTCACTATACTCACTTGGCAAAACCAAGCCCTGGTTAATTCCAGCTCTGACAAGTCTGTGCTGTCCTCCACACAGCTGAAGCTGGCTGGAGAAGATTTTGAAATCAGACTGACATACCTCACTTTACATTTACAATTACTAACCCAAGAAAGCTCATTTGAGCCCAATACTCACTCTCTCCTTACTCCCTTAACTCTCCTACTCTGTTCAAAAGCTCTTTTACACTTTCTTCTCTCCTCAAACTTTCAGTCCCTCCTCTAATCTTCATTCTCAGCTGGGAATGACCATTCCTACTTCAGGAGAAAATAGAAGAGATCAGAAGATAACATCCCCAGCACTATTATGCAGGACATCTTCCATTTCTTCTTTGGATCCACTCTCCACTCTTTTCCCCCTGCTCTGCACCTGGGAGGCTGACTGCTATGGACTGCATCAGTTTTATTGCCCTCTGGATACTGATTCAGCCAATGAGAGGACTGGAGAACTGAGGGCAGGAGGAGAGTGACATCAGGGCCTTTACTCCTGTGGCTGGCTCCTTTCTGCTCTGCTCTGTTACACTTCATTTATTAAGGTCCCTAGCTCCTATCGTGTTGTCCTCTCTTATAGTTACAGCACTGGGTTCCAGTAACAATCCTTCCACATTACTTTCCAGGCTTAGGGTGGTGACTGCTCTTGTCTATTGCTCACATGAGGTACTTCCAGCACTTGTTAGTTTCCCCAAAACTTTCCCACTCCTTCATAACTAATTACCTTAATAACTTCCCCCTCAATCACCCAATTCAAATAAATGATTAGATTCCCATCAGAGTACTTCTGTCTTAGTTCCATCTACCACCATTTGTGCCCTTACTCTCTGCCAGCCCTTCAGTTACAAGGATAAACAACCTGGTTCTTTCCTAAGATGAATACCTACACTTGTCCCCAAATCAGGAATGGTGCATGTTTGGTATGTGTGTATTCTGTATATATGTATGTGGATATGGATGTGTTTCTACCTAGACTCTAATAGAGCCAGTCCATGGACCAGTATTGGAACCACTGCTATGACAGCTGAAATATAGAACAGAAAAGAAGATGAGGGATCACTGTTGAAGAAGTTATTCTTTAAAACAGTGATGACCTAATTTGTATGTTGAGGATTGGCACCTCTGAGTGTGGAAAAAATCTGGATGATCTACAGATTCACAAGAGTAGAGTTAGATTGACATTCAGGGGACAAAAGAAAGGCACCAATAGGTAATCTGAAAATAGGTTAAAAATTGTTCTTAGGAGAAAGAATAATGAACTGCACCAACTCAGTAAGCAAGAAGGCATTTCTTATGCACAATAAAATATGGAATCACTCCTCAGGTATATCCGTGCCCCTTGTTGCATATTTCAAATTTTTCTGTATTTTGAAACTTAGTGATGTGGTACAGCAGAATAATTGTTCATCCCTTTTCTAAAAAATTTTTTTTAAGAGAACTGCTGTCTTAAAATAATGAATACTGAACTGAATGTTGCAGAACAGATGCAGTACCCAAAAAGACAGGTCTTGCTAATTAACTAAGCACAGTACTCATTAAAGATGTACAGATCATGCAACTAAAACATAATTTGTGCTCTGGTTTTAAGTGTATAATTAATCTGGAAGAGAATGTGTTATTAAAATAAAATAATGTGTTAATGCAATAGTTAGTCTGGCCTATTTGGGAAAGTATAGTCTTAGCTTTAACCATCAACCTAATTCTTATTCAATTGGTTAACCAATATTTACATGGCATTTATTATATTTCAGGCACACTTCTGAGAACATTACAAATTTTAACTTATTTAATGCTCTTGCAAATATTGAGGTATATATTGTCTACCTGAGATAGAAAACTGAATCATAGTGAAGCCGAGAAGATTACTCAAGGACCACAACTAAAAAGGATTCAAGCCCAGAGAATTTACGGTATCTTCAGGATCCATGTTAAGGCAAAGTAGTTATCATAAAGATGTGACTGCTTTTATTCATTTTGACTAAATTTAGTTTTATTTGAAAACGATATCAGCAGATAGTTCATTGTATTTTACCACTGTGGCTAATGAACAGGTTAAAAGAAATGTATTTGGAAGATGAGCTGACTAAAGTAACCAGAGTTGTTCCTGTGTAGGATGTTATCTTACCTTAAGATGGGTTCCCCCAAAAGTGGACACTGAGGTGAAAATGTGAGAGCAAGTAGTTTGTTTGAAGGTGAACCCAAGAAGTAAATAACATACACAAGTGCACACACAGTCATTTTGTACATCTTAGTTAAAAGAGATGAAAATGGTTGCTTCTGGGAATATGAAAGTAAGGGGAGTGAGCATAAGAAAACTTGTTTGTCTTAACTAACATTATATAATCAACTGACTCTTTAATTTATGTACATGTATAATTCTGACAAAAATAAAAACTTAATAAAACAAAATGTAATAGGTTACCAGGAGACTCTTTTGTACTATTATAATACCTTACTATTGCCTTTACTCACACTGCCATAAAAACACATTTCACTTTCACTCCCTTTTCCTACTCATTCATTTTTACCCATGCTGTAATTTCAATACATGTCTGCACTACAAAGGCAGTGTAGTAGTTCTAGAAGCACACACCATTATGTGTGGCTGGGATTCCAGTGCTAACTGTGCACTGGACTGAGCAGACACCATCTCTTGGCTGTGAGAGAAGAGAGTTACAAAAGTTATCAAAAGCCCCCAAACCAATTAAAAGGTTTAAACAAATGTCTCTTAGGCAGTTTTTCATTTAACATGCATGTTATGACTTAACACGATCACACATTATTCTAGATATTTGAATATCAAGTTTGCTTTTACAATAAAAAATGTTACAACAGTCATTTGAGTAGCTATGTGACTTTGAACAAGACAGTTGAATGCTCTGGGGCTTAATTAGTTGGTATAAAACATTAGGAGGAGCTGCATCTGTAGATTAAATAAATTCTTAATTTCTCTTCCAGCAAGAACATTGTAAAGTTATTTAGAAATTAATTGTTGTATTTCAAAGAAAGAAATTCTGCTTTGGGGTCACAAAAGTAGGAATCTTAGTGTCCCAATAAGGACATTAACATTAACCAAATGTCACAACTGGTTTACAGAAGTTCAAAGCTTTTCACTGTCGCTCTACCATCACTGCCCACCTCCCCCTATCTCAAGGGTAAAATTTAATTCTAGAAATGATGTTCCATCAAAGAGGAGTACCAACCTTAATTGATTGTATTTTGACCCATCAATGTTATATTTTCTAAATGGTTCAAATAGGGATACAGGTTCTACATGGAATCACGATCTCTCCTCTTTGTTTTTCCTCGTCCCAGTCTCACACATACATAGCTGAAGCAGCCAGCAAACAGGGGCTGCCTTAGGGTCGGTTATGCCACTGTATCGACTGGGACTCTGTGGAGCCTGTGGCATAGGAAACAGCATGAGAGATTGGAAGTAGATGTGCTCTCTCTTGCCAACCGCTTCTCTGATTTCATTTCCTCTGCTATTGGCCATTATGATTTTTGTCCTATAGGAGCAACAAATGCTAACATTTGGTATTAGCTTAGACAGAAAGAGACTACTGGGAGCTCAGGACACAAAGCTAGTAAAGGGCAGATTCTGGATTCACCCACATCATTTTGGCTCAAGAGTCCTGCTATTCCCTTTATACTCCAAGAGTTCTAAATACAGAGAAAATAGTATGCAGTCCTGACTGTCTCCTTACCATTAAATTAAGTTAGTACAGTCCCGTGGATCATTCTACTCTGCATATCTAACACAATATTCATGAGGAATTTAATAATAAATGCAATGTCCCAGTTGCAAAGAGCAGTAATAATCTTTTAATAATTCATTGAGGCAAAAGAAGGTGAGAAGAAAATAAATTTGATTTTAACACATTTAATAATGACAAAATGGTAAATGTATGAGAAAAGCATAAAAAATAAATGTGCTATTCAAATAACTAATATTTTTGAGAGTGAAAGATCCATATATAAAAAATGTTTTTGTTTTAGCATGAGATGTTTCTTTTTGCCAAATAACTTCTAAATAGTACATAGAAATAAAATATGATAAAGACATTTACATATATACCTTGTAATATTTTATAAAGCACCAGTGAATGCTACCAAAATAGGTGGTGATATGAATAATTTATCAGAAGGAAATTACATGTTATTTCTGTAACATGCATCTACAATTACTTCAACCTCACTCAGGTGCTAAAAGTCTTCAAATGGAGTGCAAGATGATGGTATGACAACCATAGCATGACCAATAATATAAGGATCAAAGAAAACAACAAGGAATCTGTGTTTTGTTCTAAAAAACACAAAACTATTTTAGGTAGACATATGGCTTTGTTTAAATCACTCAAGGCTTCCTCAGCTATATTCAAATAACAATCATTTCAATAGATTGTGATCACTGCAAGCATAGTCCAATCCACCTACTGAATAGCAGATAGTAAATATTCAGCCATAAAAAGTCTGCCTGCTGAGTTAAAAGTCAGAGAAATTCACAGAATTTAGCTGTTATTAGCAGCATTCATGCTGTATGAAGAAGATTAAGTAATTATGAATTGAGAGATTGTATTGCTGTTCAAATTTTATCCAATCAAGCTCAGGATATGTAGCAATCAAGGCCAAAACATTAATCTCTTTTTAAAAAGAAAAAGAAAAGCCTATAGCTCATTTAATACATGTTGTCACTCTTAGAATAAGCAGCCAACAACCCAGCCCAGCAATGATAAGGTAGGAAGAGTTGAGAACTACTAATACCGGTTCATTCAAATGTCCCCCAAGCAGTGGCATTTTTAAGTCATCCCCTTCAATAACGTTGTCATGGCATATTATACTTGATTTTACACCTACAGTTGCACAACATGAGTTGTATCAAGAAGAGTCAAACTGAAGGCAAAGAAATCGATTAAAACTTTCTTTACAATACCTATTCTGGGTGTGTCGTGTCATAAATTGTCAATGTACTCTAATTGAATGCCTGATCTTGTATCACATTAATTTCACTATTAATTTCTTTCCAGAAACATATTTATAAACTCTTTGCCACCCCTACCTAATTTTTCCTTAATTTGTAGGTTAGAAGATGTGAGAAAATGGTTACCAGTGTCCTGAAGTTACTCAACCCTGGGATTGTAAAGATCTCACCATACTATAGATGCAAATTTAGTCACAGTAATAATAATAATAATAATAATAATAATAATAATAATAATAATTGCATTGGGTCTTTCTCTCATGTACACAATGCAGTATTGCACGCCCCAGCAAAACTCCCTCTAAGAGTGTCTGGTGGTTTCCAGGAGGTATCTCACCTGGAATGGTAAGATGAGGCTTACCACCCATCTTATGCCCTTCTTCTCTGGAATGCTTTATTAATGGAAACTGTTCATAAAGCCATCAGTTATACACTACAACTTCTATTCATGTTTTGAGGGGTCATTGTATTAACATCCCCAGTACTGAAAAGCTATATAGTCCCAAAACAACCTATGGATAAGGAACCACTCTATAGGCTGAAGTGATTGATTCCAATTACTAAATGAAAGCAGGGTTCCACAACATAATGGAGCAAAAGGACTATGTTAATAACCAGGTAACTCCTCAAGGTGCATTCGTATTCTCTGGACCAATGTTACCTCTCAATAGAAAGCTTCAGCAACCAAATAAAAATAGAACCATCAAGACTCAAATTCTTCATGAATTAAAGTTTGAATCACCACCTAGGAAAGAATAGAGGCTAGTCAAGCTACTGGTGGAGATTTGGGAGAACAAGAAATGGGTTGTAGAAGATGGAATATAATTATCAAAGTAGACCTTAGGACCAGATCTAAAAGATAGGGCAACTGTTTATGCTATTTCCTTGCCACCTATGTGAATCACTGGTCATGGATAATATTTTAGATTGTCCACCAGAAATTTTCTGTATTTCCTTTTAAATTTACTCTGTACTCTTCTCTATCCAATTTTGTGCTGTGTTAGAGAAAACTGTCATTGCAGCATTAATGGAACCCCTTGCACTCTGGCTTCCCATTAGGTTTGGCCAATAGGTAACACTAACAGAAAATCAGAAAGAAAGAAGAGTTAGGGCCCAGTGTCTGTTCTTCCAGCACTTATCCTTCTGGGTTACTACAACTTAGTTATATTTTTCTATCAAAAGTCACAGCTCCTGTAAGTAGCCCTTTTCTATATTCTAGCTCTCACACCAGTAATTTCTCCCATCTCTCACCTCTTCAAGCATAAGATTCTTTTTTTTTTTTTTTTTTGGTTTTTGGTTTTTGACAGAGAGAGAGAGAGAGAGATAGAGAGACAGGGAGAGAACTGAACTGGGGGAACTCCCCAGTTCAGCATATGGGTCCGCAAGGACTGGGGCCGGGATTCGATCCTCAGTCCCCGGCTCTGCAAAGTGAGTACTTAACCCACTGAGCCATCCCAGCTTCCCCATGCATAAGATTCTTAACATCTTCACTCCAGCTAGTTCTAGGATGTTACACAGTCTTTCATTGGCTTCTCATTACCTTGCCACATCTTTGTTAATATCCTCTTTATCTACTCAACTACCCATTTAGGGAATGCCCTTTTTTCTTATGAAGACTAAAACTCATATACAACCTAATAATGAAAAAGAGCAAAATATTTGAATAAGCATACATGAAATATTCTCTGGGAAATACCATGTGCTATGACATAAAACAACTCTCAATAAACTTCAAAAGACTGAAATCATAAATTTCAAAGAATTAAAATATATATGATATTCTTTCAGTATAAGATAAGTAATTTAATGGTTCACAATGAAAAAGCAATCTGGGAAAATCCAAAATATTTGGAAATTTACATACTTCTAAAGAATCCATGAATCAAAGGAAAAATAGTTAAATATAGTATACTAAAACTAACAAAAAAAAAAGTCATAATTTATGGGATGCAGCTAATGCAGTGCTTTGAGAGAAATTTATACCTTAAAGTGGTTATCAAAGAAAAAGATCTCAATTTAATAACCTAATAGTTCATCTAAATAAACTAGAAATAAAAGAGCAAACTAAACTAATGCAGGTAAAGAAAAAAATAGTGATGATTATAGTGGCAATAAATAAAATAGAAAACCAAAAAACAATAGAGGAAAATTAATGAAACCAAAAGTTTGTTCTTTGTAAAGATTGGCAAAATTTTCACTAAACTAAACAAGAAAAATGAGAAAGAAAACACAGCCTACCAAAGTCAGGAATGACTTCTTACCCTAGAGAAATGAATAAGATCATAAGTGAATGTTATAAACAATGTTATGCTAACAAATTAGATAACTTTGATAAAATATGTATTCCTAGAAAGCCACGAGTAACCAAAATTAATTCAAAAATAAGAAGAAAATCTTAGAAGATTTATAGGTAAAGAAATTGAATTTGCAACTAAAATATTTCTACTAAGAAAAGCCCAGGGCCAGAGGGTTTTTGTTGATTTCTATTAAATATGTAAGTTAGAAATAAAACCAATATTTCATAAACTCATTTGGAAAATAGAGGAGGAGAAAAAACTTTCTACTCATTTTATGAGGTCAACACCATCCAAGATATAATAAGAAAACTACAAATCAATATCGCTCATGAACATAGATAAAAAAAATTATTAATAAAATCTTAGAAAGCCAAATTCAGTAACATATAAACCTAATTATATACAATGATCAAAAGGGATTTACCAGTATTTTAGAAATGTAAGGTTAATTTAACAACTAAAATTCAGTTAATGTAATTCACCATGTTAACACAGTAAAAAATAAAAATTCATGATCATCTTATGATAAAAGTCAACACCCACTCTTAATTTTTATGAACTTCAACACGCTTGGACGAGAAGAACACTTCTTCAAGTTCATGAAGGGCTTCTATAAAAAGCTTACAAATAACAATATTTAATGGTGAAAGCCTGAGTGTTTTTCCTCTAAAATTGGGAGCAAAGCAAGGAGATCAGTACAAGTGTTTGTAAGCCAAAATAGATATACTGGACTTCATCAAAATTAAAAAACAGGGGAATCTGGGATGGCTCGGTGGGTTAAGTGCTCACTTTTCAGCACCGGGGACCCAGGATCGAATCCCGGCCCGGGCCCGTGAGCACCCATGTGCTGAACTGGGGAGTGCCCCCAGTTTAGTTCTCTCTCTGTCTCTGTGTGTGTGTGTCTCTCTCTGTCAAAAACAATTTAAAAAAAAAATTAAAAAACATTTTGCTTCGAAAGACACCATCTATTATTCTAGAACATAATGCAAACAAGAAAATCGAAGAAAACATTTGCAAATCATACATCTGAAAAGGGGCATGTATCCAGAATACATAAAAAACACTTACCACTTGAGAACTGTTAGACAGATGACCCAATTTAAAAATAGGCAAAAGACTTAAGTAGATATTTCATCAAAAAAGACATATGTATGCAAATAAGCACATTGAAAGGTGTTCAACATCATTAGGGAAATGCAAATTAAAATCACAATGAGCTATAAATCACTACATACTAACTAGGATGGCTATAATAAAAAAGAAAGACAATTCAAAATGCTGGCAAGAATATAAAGAAAATGGAGCCACACTCATTGTTGATGGGAAGGCAGCTTCTGTTGAAAAGTTTGGCAGTTTCTTATGAAGTTAAACATAAATTTTTCATGGAATCCAGCAATCCTACTTCTAGAAACCCACCAAGATAAGTGAAAACACAAAGATTTTAGTGAATGTTCAATATTATTCAGAATAGTCAAGAAGTGGAAACTATCCAAATGTGCATCAATTAATGAATGAATAAATAAAATGTAATATATCCATGCAAAGGAATATTCAGCAATAAAATTGACTGAAATACTGATTCATGCTACAACATAGCCACATCTTAAAAGCAATATGCTCCAAAGAAGATGTATAGACAATCAATAGGTATATGAAAAGATGTTCAATACCACTAATCATCACAAAAATGCAAATCAAAACCACAATGCAATGAGATTAAAAAACAAAGCAAAACAAAGCAAAACAAAACCTGTTAGAATGGCTTTATCAAAAAGACAAATGATAACAAGTGTTGGCAAGGATGTGGAAAAAAGGGAACATTTGTGTACTATTGGTGGAAGTGCAAATTGACAGCCATTACGAAAACAGTATGGACGTTCCTTTGAAAATTAAAAGTAGAACTACTTATGACCCAGCAATCCCACTTCTGTGTATACATCATAAAATGTAAAATAAAGTAAAATCACAATCTCTAAGAGATATTTGTACTCCAAGTTGATTGACGCATCATTCACATTAGCTAAGATATGGAAACAGCCTAAGTACCCACTGACAGATGAACAGATAAAGAAAATATGGTGACTATAGTTAATAATAATGTATTGTATACTTGATATTTCCTAAGAGAAATTATTGCAAATTTTCTCACCACAGATAAAGGTAACTAACTATATGAGTGACAGATATGTTAATTATTTTGATTGTGATAATCATTTCACAATGTGTACATATATCAAAACATTGTATACCTTAAATTTTATATATATATATATAAATTTACCTTAATTGTATACCTTAAATTTTATATATATATATATATATATATATATATATATATATATATATATAATTTTACTTGTCAATCACACCTCAATAAAGTTGAAGAAAAAAAATAAAAGCAAGATTTAATAAACTAAAAAAAATAATAACCTAAGTGAAAGAAACCAGGTGCAAAAGATTACACATTGTATATAATTCTATTTTTATGAAATGTTTAGAAAATACAAATTTATTGAGACAAGAAGCAGATTAGTGGTTGCCTAGAGCTGGTAGTGGTCAGAAAGATGGACTGCAAATGAGCTGAACAGAATATTTTGGAGTGATGGAAGTGTTGCAAATCTGTGCCATGATGATAGATATGTAACTCTGTAAATTACTAAAACTCATTTAATTGTATACTTACAAAGGGTGAATTTTATTGTATGTAAACATGCCTCATCCAAACTGTGAAACATGGGGGGGAAATCATGTGACAAGTGACAAGATTTCAATCTGTTTCTTCCAGGTGGATTGTGGGGATATGGGGAATTTACTTCCACCCTCAACTACACAATTAATTTAGATGGTCAGGAGCGTATCTTCAACCATCACGGAGAAAAGATTAGCAATTGCAAGTAGGCAGCATGCTGATAAAACTTTGTTCAATATGCTGACATTGGCATATAAGCTAGGTTGCCCACACTTACAATGTCCTTGAAGTAATTAGGTAAAGTAACTGTCAACCTATTCTAAATATTGCCTATTTTTCTTACCAGTAGAACAAGGTAAATTAAAATAGCTTTGTGCCTTACTGATTTTGACCTACTAAATAGGTCATATTTGATGACATCTCTTTCATAAACCTTATACAGTAACTTGCTAAAAATGTACCAGTTTTCCCAGTAATTAGGAGACTTTTTCTGACTACAAAAATAAAAACGTATTTTCTTTCCCTTGGGACCCCAGAGCAGTTTCTCACATAGTCCTGCTTTAGAATTCTGAGACCATTTCCTTTTTGTTGAAATCAGATGAGCTCTTTCTTCATGAAATGTACTACAGTATGGTTTGAAATGCACTATGAAGGACGCCGTCCTCCTCTGTCCCTACGCCCCCCTCCTACCTCTGTCATACCATTCCTTCTATGGGACAAGGTAATACTTGCCTAGACTACTCTTTCTTCTCGAAGTCCCCAATCCACTTTTTAAAAGCAACTTCCATAGAAATTTTTTTCTTACTCTAATTTTCATTTCAGGATCCATTTATTAAGAGTATAATAATGATGTAAACCCACTCTGTATGTCTGCCCCTGTGTCACACAAACTGGACACTTAGAGGTAAGTCTGTGGGTCAGCAATGAGCAAGGTTTCACAGATTGACTCTAAGGAGTCATAGGCTCAGCTTCCAGCTCTAAAAACTCATCATGGGGGAAGCCAGGATGGCTCAGTGGTTAAGCGCTCGCTTTGCAGCGCCGGGGACCGGGGATCAAATCCCGGCCCCGGCCCGTGCGGAACCATATGCTGAACTGGGAGCTCCCCCAGTTCAGTTCTCTCTCTGTCTCTGTATCTCTCTCTCTCTCTCTCTGTCAAAAATCAATAAATAAAAAATATATATTTTTTAAAAACCCAAAAAACTCATCATGATCTAATGTGGAAGACAAGAGGCACCAATAGCAGGGGTGTCAAACTGGCGGCCTGCGTGCATGCAGCCCCCAAGGTAATTTTTTGTGGTCCACGATGCTCTGAAATAAAATGAAAATAGAAAAAATTGTTATGAAGAAAATAGCGCTTAGGGGAGATCGAGGCAATACAGTACACACAATTCCCTCGTTCACCCTTTAACTACTGAAGACGAGTATACACGTGGCCCAGTGCCTTTCCTGGGGGCCTGTGGGCGTATAAACGCGCTGACTCAGTTCCAGCGACGTTTGTAAATGTGATGTGGCCCACGTGAATCTTGCCTGTTGCACCAAATGGCCCGTGTTTTAATTGAGTTTGACACCCCTGACCTATAGGAAATCACAAGAGAATCACATTATTCAATTGAGTGGCACAAGGGAAAATGGCCAGTGTCTTAAGTGTTTTCTTAAAGAATAAATGGAGACAAAGTTTTGAGTGGAAGTAGTTTATTTGGGGAACAATCTTTGGAAGCACACTAGGTGAATAAGGAAGAGGAATGAGGGCACTATCAAAGCTTACCATTGTGTGCAAATGACTTGCTCCTTCCTGTTTGGAAACTCTGGGCGACATCAAAAAACAAATAAAGTTGTGTCACTCAACACCCTCCCATCTTCGACTGAACAAGAGGGGAAGTGTGAATTACCTGGCACATTCCGTTTACCTTGTACATACATGGGTGACAAGAAGCCTTCAAGCAGAGGGTTGCAGGTGTTTGCTGTAGGATGCCATTCATAGGAACTGGGAAGGTAAATGCCAAGGGATACAGGCAAAGCTGACACTGATACAGCAAGTAAAGACTCTGAGGGATGGCATTTCAAATGCCCTTTGAAAATACACCGTGAATTGGTAGGGAAGTAGAGTTCCCAAGAACTCGAAGAGGAAAGGGCATGAGTGTGACCGTGTTGACACGGGAAATTGGAGGGTGATATATTATATCCCAGAAATGGCTGTCTCCACGTTGTCTGTTATTTAAGAAGGACGGTATCACTTTTATCCTAGGATTTTTGTATTTGCAGGTATTGATTGCCTCATTTAATTACACAGATCTGATTAAACTCCTACTGGAAAATAAACCGCTTGGCTCAGAAACAAAGCAGACAACTTACAAAATTACAGGAAAATCTTAAAGAAAATTAATGTGCTACAAAGTAAAACGTTGAACAAAGACTACCATTTAAATTTTTTATTATATAGCAAAGGAATGAACAATGTTGGTCCTTAAGTCAAATGCTTACCAAGTACAAGTTATAAGGACAGATTTGCAGAGTGTCTCAGACAGTGGCTTTCAAAGGAACTTACTTGTATATAAGAATTACCTATAACATTTCTTTAAAATTACAGGTGTCTGAGTCTGTTCTTTTCTTTTTAGTTTTATTATTATTATTTTTGACAGAGAGAGAGAGAAGGGGACAGGACCAGAAAGGTCTTCATAGGTGTGTGTCATTAGTTTCCCACATGGTTTAGTTTCACACAGGTGGGTGCGGGGCCACACAAGGCAGGAACCGGGTGGGGGGCCTCCCCCATGGCAGGCATGCCCCTGTGAGCTGAGGGCCAAAACAGGGACCTCCCATGTGGGAAGCTCGCCCCAGTGAGAACCGAACTGGGGGCCATACCCCAGTTCAGCATTTCAGTCTGTATGGCCTGGAATTCAATCCTCAGACCCCAGTGCTGCAAAGCCAGTGCTTAACCCCCTGAGCCATTTTAGCATCCCCAGATTTTTTATTTAGAATCTCCTAGAGTAGATTCTAGGTGCCAGTATTTTTAAGATCTATAAATAATCCTAATAAACAGATTGAGCCCTAAACCACTGATGGAGAACAGCATGAACTATGACTCCTATGTCTGTCTGAGTGGATTGTAGAGGATGGCTAGGCAAAGCAGGAGAAGATAGAAATGCAACTAGATATGACCTCTGGCCGGTAAACAAAATGTTATCAAGAAGAAAGAAAACAGTGTGGCAACACTAAAAGAAGACAAGCCTCCCACCCCCATTCCATAGTACCATAAGGGAATTTGGCACGTAACCTGCTACTTCTATACCACAGGCCTGGCTCCCATTAGCCTCAATCAGCATGGTTAGAAATGCCCCATAGAATTTAACGGAGTGAGGTCAATTACAACATGAACATTAACAAAGCAGGCCACAGAGTAAAAAAAGATTTAGTGGGAGAACTTCCCATTTCTTTTAGCCATCGTAAGTAATAGAAATATAATCAGAAAGCAGCAACTTGGTGGCACACAGGATGTAGAAGGATTTATCATCTTCCTATACCAGCCATTGGTTGAATGTTGATATTGAGAGCTTTGTTGATTAAATTTATTACTATAATCCCGTGCTGGTAGTACTCATAAGGGATGTGCTTACGGAAAGAGCAGCACTTGATTTAGTGGGTTCCAGCTATGAAGCATGCTAAATAAAAAGGATTTCTAAATACCTAATTCTTCAGGCCAACAACATGCTGGGCAGTGGCAAAATTTATGTGCTTCAATGGTATACGCGGGCCACTCAGAAATAAAAATCCAGCCATATATGCTTCTATTTTTCATATTACATGGCTGGATACTTTCCAAACAGCCCTCGAATATGGCGGTTATATGGAAAGGGTAATGTAGATGCTTTCTTCTCCCTCCCCACCCCCACCAAAAATACATTAAAACACAAAAACTATCTTGTGCTAAAAGTCTAAATGATTTTTTGTTTAATTTTGCACAGTTCTGAGGTATTAAACACCAAAGTGGATAAAAATATATAGTGTAGAGATTGCTACAATTCTTGTTTCTCTGGAATTTTGCAAGTGATTTATGGATCTTTACCAGTCATCATTCTCTAAATGTTGAGTAATGAAAAGTAAAAAGGGTGTCTAATTATATGCAACTATTTATTGAGCCTATACTGTGCTAATGTTGTGCTAAGTGTTTGGGGCATATAAAAGCAGTAAAGCTCTAGACCCTGGTCCTCTATGATCTTATATTCTAATACAGAAGATGAGAGCAATGCATCACACATACAACAGCAACAAGTAAAGAACAAGATATGTTGTGGGTCTTTCATTCTAAGATAATGCTAATTATTGTTCATATCAACTTCCTAGGAACCACTGTTTGACCTTCAATATGTGGTCCAATGAGGATTGTTCGTCTAACACCACTGGCATTACCTGGAATTCATTAGTGTTACATCTGAGTAAAAATAAATTCTGGTTGGATTTGCACACATGAAATTGGAGCTAGATAAATCACCATGAGAATCATATTAACAGATTGGAGACAAAAACAGTAAAAGTAAGAGGAAAGAAGGTATGAAGAAATTGAAAGGATGAGAGGTGGGGAGAAGGAAAGGGATGACGGGGGAAGAAAGTGGAAGGAAGGAGGAGAGAAGTAGAGGAAGGGAAAAGAAGGACAGGAGAAAAAGAAAGAAGACAAGAAGAAGAAAAGAATGTATGCAGCACCAAGTCAATACTCTCAAGCTGATGCATGTAGACTCTACTGGTATCCAGAAATGGCACCTCCTGACCCAGAGACCCAGGTACTGAAAGGACAAGTTATCTGCCCTCCCATACAACCCACATATGTACAGCAGTTGAATAAAAGCAAGCCAACTACAATAAACTTCTCATTCAGAAATAAACTCTTTCATTTAGAAAGAGGAAGGATGGGAGCACACAGCGTTCTCCAGTCCATTGCAGTCCTGAAATCCTGCTGGGAACTTGGGAAGGCCCAAGACCCTGGGTTGGGAATATTCCTTCTTTGGATTCTGCTTCTGTGACCTCTGAGTAGCTCACCTACAAGTATTTATTTTTCTCCATGGATTTTGGCTTCGCCCTCAAAGAAGGCCATTCTTTTCAGTTGAACGTCTGTTGTGTCTGAAGAGGCCTTTAAAACAATTTTGTAGCAAAAGGACTAAGAGATTTAGGCAGTGCACTAAACGGATTATGAAACCTCTATGGAGTCGATATAAATACAGCTTAGTCAAATACCTTTGAGTGTGTCTATTTGGCCAGAGTGAAAATGTGTGCAGAGTAATGGTTACAAAAGAAGGATTTAAGGAATCCTTTGCTAAGTCTTCCATTGTCTACAATATAAAGTCCTGATTTTGAGCCCAATAGCCAAACCCTCCATTGTCCAGCACCAACCTGACTTCCAGGCTTATTTCCATTTGTTTCTTTTCATACATTTTAGAGATGAATCAAAGCAAATTACTCAGAAATAATAGACTATTAAGAATGTCCCCTCCCAGTTAATTAAGCGCATATACAGTTGTCCCTCCACAAGATTTGCACCCACAGATTCAACAAACTGAATCTAAAAGGGTATATATTCTCAGTCCATGGTTGGGAATCCAATGATGAGGAGGGCGAGCTGTATGCATTCATCTATGCCATTTTATGTACGGAACATGAACGACCATAGATTTTTGGTACTCCCAGATGTCCTAGAACCAATCGCTCATGGATACCAAAGTATAACTGTAGTTAAGTTTTGAGAATGAAAAGTTATACATGGAGTTTTGATTGCATATGGGTTGGTGTTCCTAATCCCTGCCTTACTCAAGGGTCAACAGTATTTCTTATTGAGACCTTAATAACAAGTAGTAACTAATAAAGAGTTTTTTAGAGCATTTCTGTATTTTGAGCATTTCTGCATATAGATGACATATGGGGTTCAAAGAAAAACTGTGGAGGGGTTTTTGCTCCAGATTAAGCAAAGTAAAGGCTCACATTTAAAATATTTAAGGACAAAGGAACTGCTTCCTTAGCAGAAGTTTTCAAAAGAGGGTGATTTTTCTCCATCCGAGACATTTGTTAATTTCTGAAGATATTTTTGGTTGTCACAAATGGGGGTAGGGGAGCAGGAGCTACTTATATAGTAGGTAGAGGCCAGGGATGATGCTGAACATCATAAAATCCAAACATCATAAAATGTATAGCACAACCCCCACCACCACCACCACCAACACCACATGGTAGTAATTCCACTGTTGATAAACCACACATCCTAGTTTGACCTACAAACCCAAGAAATGGTCCAAAAGAAATACAGAGATAGAGAGTTAGAAAAAAGAAAAACAGTGCTTATCATATAAGTGGATGGACAGTGTGCTATTGGCAGAAAACCCAAGAGAATAGAAGGGCAGGACTACACCTGCCTGCATTTCTTCAGCTCCCACATCTACCCACGCTCTTGCCCATATGTCCCCATAGGCTGTCCAGACCCTGAGGGAGTGGTGCAGAGGAGCAGATGGCCTTGCCTGCCACCCTCTGCTTTGTCCACTCCTTCCTGTACACTTTGATCAACACAAACAATCCTAATTACCACTGCTATTGTCAGCTTGAGGACAGATATTCCTTAATTGACTAGGGCATGAGAGACAGAGAGAGACAGAGAGAGAGAGAGAGAGAGAGAGAGAGAGAGAGAGAAAGAGAGAATTGAGGGAAAGAGAGAAGAGGGAGGGGTGGGGGGAGGAAGAAAGGGAGATAGGAAATGAGAAAACACTTGAACAATCCTCAAACTTTACATCCGTAGCAGTGAGTGCTTCAATTTTATGTCAGGGTGTCTGAACTTGGCCTGAAGAGGAAGTGCCACAGAGCGTGCCATCAAAATAACTAGGTCAATTTTCAGCTTCTTCTTGGAAGACTTTCTGCTCCTTCTCTCCCTTCCCTACTGGGCCCTCAGCCTGTCTGTGCCAGCCACCTTCATTCCAAATGACTGGCTCTCTCAACCTACATATCAAAGTCCAAAGTCCCCTGGGTGTGAACAAATTGCCCACACACTTTGAACTGAAGAATACAGTCCTGTGCCTTCAGTTTGGACATCTGGAATTGGTGACACCTACCGTGTGCAAGCGCTAGACCACCTGGCGGAGAATGACATTTTATGTGATACCTGATGGCGTTCTGGGCTTCATCCAGTGGCTCCATCAGAGCAAGCCATAGGACCCCAGGAGCTGTTAAGTTTCATGCTGCACCTAGGGACACAGTTTCAGGCTTATGTCAGTGGAAAAGACATGATTTATCAGGCTTGTAAAAAAATCAAACAATAACCAAAAATAAGCCCAAAGTGTCAGGTTTAAGGAATCCAAACAGCTAAAATATAAACAAAGGCTAGGAAAGATTTTTTTCAAACAAATCTTTTTGGAACATGGCATCCAGCTTTTAGATAAGATTGTGATATGAGTAAAGACATCTAATATAGAAGTCCTCATAGTTCTTTGACTATTACTTTACACATCTCTTTCTACATTTAAATGCTAACCAGCCTAAGAGATAGAGTTGTTTTATTTGTCTTACAGACCAAAGTTACAGAAGAATGCTGCATACATAGTTGCTTAATAAATTGAGTAATTCCTCAACCTTTTCTTGTACGCTATTTTCCAAGACTTCCTCAAACATTCTTCCCAAAACACCTGTCTCCCACTGGTCAGTACTCTGTGACCCCACGACCTTAACTACGACACCAATTTCCAGCGGGTATTAAGAGTTGGCTCATCTCCCACTTTAAGCTATTTGTTCTACATCAACTAACACTCAATCGGTTGATTAGTATTACAAACCATGTGGGGTTTGTGTCCTAATAAATTTTTTTTTAAACCCTTCTTCACTTTTAACTATGATGTTTTGAAGACAATATCTATCTTTATTGTCTTACTTATCAGTTGAAATCACAAGCCTTTGAAGTCAACTCTTCCTGCTATAGTGTCCTATATATGGTAGATGTTTATAAACATCTGTTAAACAAATCCTGGCTTCATTAAAAAGACAATGCACTCCCAATATCAAAGAAGGGAGTGGTTAATTAGTTGTATCTTTGTGTTACATTTAGATATTAAACAGCACATGGTGATTTCTGTACAAATTCTTCCCAAGGAGAAAAATAAATAAGAAAAAATAAGAAATAAATCATATTGAAAATAACGTTCTCAATTTCAACAACAACTTTCAAAACCATGGTCTTTTCTGGACTATAGTAAAATAAATATTTTGCTCATTGAATTTTTGACAATAGGACAGAAATGGAGGGAAAATCCTAACCTGACATGCCTCCTGTCAAGAATGACTTTTGAATAAATGAGATTTTAGAGTTCATTATAAGTGAATTTGGCAAAGACTTAAAAATGTATTTCAAAGACCTAGAGCAGGGGTGTCCAACCTTTGGACTTCCCTGGCCCACATTGGGAGAATTGCCTTGGGCCACACATAAAATATGCTAATACTAACAGTAGCTGATGAGCTAAAAAAATATATATATATATATCTTGCAAAAAAAAAAAAAAGTCTCAGAATGCTTTAAGGAAGCTTATGAGTCTGTGTTGGACCACATTCAAAGCTGTCCTGGGCCGCATGCAGCTCATGCTCTGCAGATTGGATAAGCTTGGATCAGAGGATGAGAGAATGATATGGACTCAAGCTGAATCATTGAAAAAGATGACATAGGCTAAGCAGATGGTGAGCAGGGGGAGAGAACAAAGGCAAAGACAGACACAAGGAAGCTAGCAATGAGCATCATGAGCAATGTCTACCAAATGGAAAAGTTAGAGGTGGTCTCTAATATTTTACCATTCCACAAACATGTGGACACTGTTGCCTATGCTCTGTGCTCTTCTATGAGGGCAGAAGAGCCCATTTGCTTGCTCCAGAAGCATTGCCATAAAGTCAAGCCATCATAGAGTAGGATGTGACCAAGACTTAGAAAATAATCCTTTTGAAATAAACCTGAAGTTCTCCTAATTTTGAAAAGATATATGATTTTCGTGAAAAAAAATATAGAAGTCATAAAATTATTATTTTCTTCAAGACAGCAAAATCTAATGGAATTTTTAATGACGAGATAATGCTAAGTAATATTATAACAAAGGGAAATGGAATCAACATTTATTGACTTGTAAGTTATCTCACATAATCAATGTTCAAATCATGACTGTCTTCTATTATGTCCTTACTTTCTAGGCATGCTAATTTGTTGTAGGTACCGTATATCTGGAGGAAACTACTGCCAGCTATTTTCTAGATGTTTTATGAGAGTATTTAATCTTCCTGACAGAAATAGTATCTTCTCTAGTTTACAGCTGAAAAAAGGCTCAGAGAAATTAAGAAATTTCTCAAAGTACGTAGCAGCACCAAAGATTTGAACTCTGATTTGTATAATACCAAACCCTCACGTCTAATACTAAGTCATTAGGCTCCAGATTTTGAAATTCCACAGACTAGTAAAATTTCAAAAACATTTTGGAGATTAATATAAAATTACCAACTTTTTGTTTTTCTAAGTAAGGACATTAAACATGCGCGCGCGCGCGCACACACACACACACACACACACACACACACACACACACACACACCTGTCACCATCATTTTATAAAGGCATTTTAGGTAGCTGACCAGATGTACCATTTTAAGCTGGACAGAAAAAGGTATTGTCCCATTTCAAACAGTACATATGGTCAGCCTACTGACACCTTGAATACTGGGCTGATCATACATACCATTTGAAATGAGACAGTATTATTGTTTTCTGTATCATTTAAAATGATACATCTGGCCAGCCTAATTTTAGGGTAAGGGCAGAGGGGATGGGGGATGAGGGAACTTCAAATATATGGTGATGAAAAGAGAACTGACTCTGGATGGTGAGCACACAATGCAACACATAGATGAAGTAATGTGAAATTGTACACCTGGAACCTATATAATTTCACTAAACAATGTCACCCCAATAAATTTACTGATTAAAATAATTAAAAAATAAAAGCGCTTTTCAACCCCAAAAGAGTGAACAAACTTAGCTTTAAAAATAACTTGTTACAGATCCTTACCTTTTTTACATTGCCTCACCTGGGGAAATTTTAATCAAATGGTAAAAACTTCAGCTCAGCACTAAACTTCTGAAGACTTGCAATTGGGAATCACCGAGTGGTTCAGGGAGCTTCCTCAAGGTACAATGGCAACAAAATACCTCTGCCTAGAATTGAGTCGGACCCGCCACTGAAAAACTACAAGTTATCAAGCATCTGCTTTGTTGATTTTCAGCCATGTACCTGGGTCAAGATGACCAAGAGAATATGGAAAAATTGTAAATCTGTGTGTTGGAGGGGAACATATCACTTTAAATCAACATGCATGAGTATTTGTGGCCACTTTCAGTTCTCTATATTGTTACTCTGATGAAAGACAGCTCTATATTTTAATTAAGCAGTTCCTGAAGTTTGGTACAAATTAGGAAGCCCCTATGCCTTGTTGGAAATGAGGTATTTATATTAAATTATGTAAATGGTACAAAAAATTGCACTAATGGAACAGGCACATGATTTAGTAGAAAAAATTATACAGACACATCTGGTTGTACACCTCCTTCTTTCACTCACTCACTCACTCACTCACTCACTACGGCTTCCAGCAGAACACTAAATGTTTCTGGGCCTCACTTCCTCACAAGTAAAAGGAGGCAACCAAGAACATGGCTCTCCAGGCTGCCCTTCAGCTCCATGAAGCTCTATATGCCAACATCTGAGTGAATAGCTTATTTATGAATATCTTATTTTATTCTTATTACTTTTACTTTTCTCTTTCCAATTATATTAGCATTTCCTGAGTCCTATAAAATGGGTGGGAAAATAGACGCGAAGTATGAAGGACAATTAAATAATATTCGAACCACCCAGAAACAACAATGCCAATAGTATTGTCAATAGTTTTCCAAGTACATTTTTACATGGTTTATAAAATTTTGCATACAAAATTTGCATCTGTTTTCTCTTGATATTATATTAAGAATTTTTCCCAGTGTAGTCAAACTTTTTCAGAAACATGCCTATTAAAATGATTTTATTGATTTTGAAGTAACATGTTTATTATAAATGTTTAAAAACTATCACAAAAATATGAAGAACAACATTTTATATTTCCAAAAGCTTAATTCATTTTAATACTTAGATATAAATATTTCAGATATATATTATAAGATTGTGCTATGTGAATTGTTTTACATTCTGTGATGGGTATGTAGTACTTGATCATAGGAAACTACCAAATGTGTCTATACAGTCTCCTACTGTTGTTTCATGCTTAGGTTTT
This sequence comes from Craseonycteris thonglongyai, assembly GCA_004027555.1. Lineage (NCBI taxonomy): Eukaryota > Metazoa > Chordata > Mammalia > Chiroptera > Craseonycteridae > Craseonycteris > Craseonycteris thonglongyai. Next base: position 713 of record PVKE010022443.1, on the reverse strand, counting down.
TAATCAAATCTAATATTTTAAAATGTTATTATTGCTTTCTTATTAACAATGCTAGTTTTGTTAATGTACACTTTAACATTTTGTATTTAAAGATGCTAATTTGCCATAATAGCTATAGCAAGTAGAACTGAGCTATCAGAACCAGGCATTATCCCAATTATTTTATAGGTACTACTTGATTTAATTCTTATAACAATCCTATAGGGATGTACTATTTTCTCCCCGCTTTGTAGATACGGTAACTGAACTAAGACTGGGAGAGCTCAGTAACTTGCCGTTAAGTTTGCTATGTGAAAAGTGAGTAGTAAGTAAAGAGCCAATTAAAGCCCACCAGACACAGGAATACAGCCTTCGAAACTGGAGGGTGGGCCTTTTCCTCAGTATGCCAGACTGTGGATAATATGTATTACTTTTTTTATACAGTCTCACTTAGTCTTCTGAAGAACCCTAATAAGTAAATATCTTTTATTTTTTTAAGACTTATCTTCCTGTTTTTTGAGAGAAGTTGAAAGAGAGAGAGAGAGAGAGAGAGAGAGAGAGAGAGAGAGAGAATGGGGAGGGCCCAGAGCAGTCTCCATAGTTGTACATTATTAGTTGTGACGTAGTTTCATTCCACACAGGTGGACATAAGGGCTGCACAGGATGGGAACCAAACCAGGAGCCTCACACTTGGGAGGTAAGAACCTTTGTCGCTGTCCTGGCAGTTACCAGTT
>PVKE010022442.1:0-25577 GCA_004027555.1 Craseonycteris thonglongyai | reverse complement strand
TATCTATTTATTTGTTGATAGACACTTGGGTTATTTCCACCTTTTGGCTCTCATGACTAATGTTGCTGTGAATACGGGTATACATGTCTCTGTTTATGCTCCTGCTTTCAATCCTTTGGGGGATATACCTACAACTGGGATTGCTGGATCACATGGTCATTCTAGATTTAACCTTTTGAGAAACCACCGAACTGTTTTCCACAGCAGCTACACCACTTTACATTTCCACCAGAAATCCACAAAGCTTCCAGTTTCTCCACATCCTCACAACACTTGTTATTGCTCATCCTAATGGGTGTGAGGTGGTATCTCATTGGCACCTAGACGTTTTCAAACACTTCCTGAGCCAGGGAGCTCAAAACAGCACCAGGATGCTATTGTGGATCATCCTTAGTTGTTAGAAAGTTCTTATTAGCCCTTTTACTAAATCTGCCTGCCTCTAGCAGTGTTTCTCAGCCATGACTGTCCATCAGAATCACTTAAGAGCCTTGAAAAATTCCAATATTTAGGTTGCAACCTCAACGAATGAAATCATCATCTTTGAGGGTGGCGTCCTAGCACCCACATTTACTAAGGCTCCTCAGCTGATTTCATTATGCAGCCAAAGTCCAGAACCACTGCTTAAAGCTACTCACGAGTCTACTTTGTTACACAACCTGCATGACATAAAGTGTGACAACCCTATCATTGAGGACTCCTATTAAATAGCCAGACTTTCATCCACCAACAGCATTCCTATCTTCCTTTTCCTCCTAGATTTTTCGCTATAGTGTGTATTACCAGCTGCCACTTTACATAATTTCTTTTTATCTATTCATTGCCAGCTCTCTGTTATGCTTATTTCTGCTTCCCTAGGACATACAACAGTACCCAGTGCAGAGAAAGTGCTCAGAATGTATTGTTGAATGAATGAATGCATAAATCCACTCTTATTTCAAATGACTGCCCTTCAGATGGTTAAAAATAGCTTCTATGTCTTACACTGGGTCTTCTCTTCCCTAGGTAAAATCTCTGTACCTTCAATCAGTTTTCAAAGACACTGAAGGATAAACCTCACCATTATGAATAAAATATTTTTTTTTTCGCTCAAGCAGAAAACAATTGAGCACATCCTATGTACTGCACGTACAATAGAATAGACACTGTGCCTGGCAGTGGTCATTCTGCTGAAAATAACTGAAGTCCATCTGTGGGGGCAGGGCACAAACACGAATAAATAACAGAGGCCATTTTAGATAATAATAACTGCTGTGAAGAAAAGGGAAAGTGTTTGTTTGCTAGGACACACTAAGTGGGAGGTCAACTATAATCTGAGCCTTGAATGATGAGAGGCATTCCAGGAAGAAGGCACAGCTAGCAGAGGCCTTGAGGCAGGAAAAAGTTTCAGAGGGGCTCTGAGTCAGAGCCCCTGAGACAGACAAGGAAAAAAACCAGTCACCTCCTTTGTTAGATGCTTTACCTCACTTCATATGGCTAAAGCTCAGATTAGTTTTAGATAGCCACCTCACCCTGCTAAGGTCTTTTTCCTCATTGAGTTAAATCTTCCCTGTACATAGTTGTGTTGCTGATAGTTGGAATTGAGGTGTGGAAGAGTGATTTAGATGAACATACCTTAAATTTCTTTTCGTCTGAGCTCTAGCCACAAAGACTGCAGTTGGTCAGTCAGTCAGTCATTCGTTAATATGAACACTTGTCAGCAGAGTGGAGGGATTTTCTGTTCCTCCAGTTAGAGTGGAGAAACTTTCTGTTCCTGTTTCTTATGCTAAGCAGCATCTTATCTTTGGTGCTAGGCCACATGGGGAGAGTTTTGAACAAAACCAGAGCCGGGACTTAGTGGCTGCTGCCATTTGGTGCCAGTCGCCATCTTGCTTTAGAGTCAGGAGCTCAGTAAATACAGGTATTTCTTACTGTTGGGACCCTGATGCCCCAGTCCTGGGCTCACAGAAAAAGCTTCTCCCAGACCGCCCACTGACGTGCTCTGACAACTTACTTCCTCTCTCCAGGGCTCAGTCTCTTTGTATTGAAATACAGGGTTTGGGTCTGAGAATTTCGAGATTCTTTCAAACTTTATTTAAAAAGAATTTTTTATTACTCTAATAAAACAATGAGACATTTTCCTGTACCTTCTGAATAACCTGCAGATGTTATGCTTTTATAAATAGGGAACACTCCCTTCCAAGTTCGTAAAACAAAATGGCTTACATGAGGATGACAGGGATAATACAATCACATTAGATGGCAAAATTGTCACAAACACAATTTGAACTGCTCTGTTGGGCACCAGAAAAAAAGATGGTTCAAGGCAGCAAAAGGAGTTCCTACGTTTATTGATTGGCTGCTCTCTTTCAATGTACTTCACAAAATCCGAGACTGATTTGTCCAGGCCAGGTATGTAAGAACAACATTCATGCCATGACCTGTTCCCAGCATGCCCAGCTGTACGCAGCAGCTTCTGTGTGGACTAGGATGGGGTACTGAAAACAGGGTGACCTTTGTATTCTTGCATACCCAGGTTCAAGTTACCATCATTCATTCATTCCATGTCAACTTTCCTTCATCCAGTAAATATGAATGATACTTTGCAATTGAATTTGTCAGCAGATAAAGCAGGTGACAACCCTACCTTGTGGAGCTTGCAACCTTGCTGGCTGGGTAGGCATACCAAACAAATCAACCAAATGCATTTCTGAGCACAGGCTGAGGATGTACTCCAAAGAAAAGCCACATGTTCTCTGATGGAGGATACTTGTGCAGTCTCAGGGGGCGTAATTCACCTCTCTGAGCCTCCTTCTCCCCGTTACATAGACGTTAACTAGGATAACATGTAAAGTGACAGGGCAGGCACTAGCATAGAGGAGGTGCACAATAAGTGCATGTTGTAGCTGCTGGTGAAGTTATCTTTCTGAAGATGAATGAGGAACATTAATTCTCTTTTCCATGTCTCAGAGTCTCCTTAAATTTGTGTGTGCGTGTGTGTGTGTGTGTGTGTGTCTTTCAGTTCCAAGGAGGGTTTCAGATCAGTGGAGAAGATAGTACTGCTCACGTTTCTGTCGGTGGTTATCCTTATGGCCATCTTGGGGAACCTGCTGGTGATGGTGGCTGTGTGCAGGGACAGGCAGCTCAGGTGAGTAGCATGAGGGGACCTGGGTGGAGCTCTGGAATTTCCCTGGAGAGTTGGGGGTCTGGACTTATAATTTCCATTAGCATTTGTAATTATGCAAGAAAGAAATACATGGGAACAATGGTTGGAAAATCAAGCAGGGGGAATAAAAGATCACACATAATCCCACAACTCTTAACAGTAAAGTACATTTCCATCCTGATTGCCTGTATTCTATTTTGTTGGGTTTTTTTTTTTCTTCTTTTTTTGGTAGTTGTGATCACTAGATATACAGTTGTTGAGAGCACATCTAATCTAATCTTCCTGCTTTATCAGTTGGTTCAGAGAAGAAGTGGCTTATGTGTGACCCATCTAGGATTTAAACCTGGGTGTTTGCTCTTTCCATGTCATCAGTCTGAACCCTGGCTGCAAATAAGATCACTAGAAGACCTTTTTGAAATTGCTAATGTGTAGTATAAGTATGTCCCATGCAATATTTGGCACATACTGATGCTAAATACTCCTTTACTCAATCTGACATTTATATTTAACTGAGCGTCCTGTATTTTATTGGGCAAGTCTGTAGGGTGTGTTTATCACCCAAAGTCTCTGAACTCATTGATCTGGGGTGAGACCTTGGCATCAGTATTATTAAAATTCACTGAGTGATTCTAGAGTGCAGCCTGGATTAGGAGCCACCGGGCTATAAAGGAGAAAAGATGCCATCCTGCCTCATGGACGACCTTCCTCTCTAAACCAGACATGCACTAATTCAGTCATGATGCAAGAAAGCACAAAACACACGTCTGCTATGTGTCATGGATCGCGTGGAAAACAGTGGAATTTGACACTGTGAGGGGGGTACCTTAGGAGGGTTCCCCAAGAAAAACTAAACAGAGGCCTGAAAGACCAATAGTAGGGAGAGCATCGCACTTGTAAAGGTTCTCAGAAGGGACTCCATACATAGGGGACTCAAATCAGGCCAGTGTGGCCGAAGGGGAGAAGGAGAGAGGGAGAGAGGGCTTGGGGTACAGGAGGGGTCTGGAGAATTCAGAAGTGGCCAGATCACACAGTGTCTTCCCAGCCAGGTTGCAGAGGGGAAACCAAACCTCACAGGATGCGTTACGCATTTGACTTTTCTTCCCTTTTCCTTCCTCCCTTCCTTCTTTGCATTCCTTTCCTCCTCTTTTCTCTCTGGCTCCTTTCTCTTCAACCCCCTTCCTTCATCCCTCCCCCTGCCTGGCCCTTTATACTTTTTCACTCACAGGAAAATAAAAACCAACTACTTCATTGTCTCTCTGGCCTTCGCGGATCTGCTGGTTTCTGTGCTCGTGATGCCCTTCGGTGCCATCGAGCTGTTTCAAGACATCTGGATCTACGGGGAGATGTTCTGCCTGGTCCGGACATCTCTCGACGTCCTGCTGACAACAGCATCCATTTTTCACCTCTGCTGCATTTCTCTGGATAGGTAAGGACAGAGCAACACCCATGGCAGAGCTCAGTGCTGGAGACAACGACCTGATGGCTACTGGGGTTGCTGGGGTGTGTCTTTCTTTCCTCGCGGATTCCTTAGAAGAAGTGAATCTGAGGGAGGCAAACCTGGTTATTCACTTACTCATTCATCCATGCTTCTCAGCAGGCCCCTTTTCAGTCAGACACTCTCAGAGGCCCTGCAGAGCTTACGGTCTGGATAGGAGCAGGTACCAGCCAGCAAGTTGACCAGAGAGCACTACATTTTATACTGATGGCATGAGCAAAGTTCTGAGGGAGCTGAGAGGCAAGAATGAATCCAGCTGCCCAGTAGGCAGCAAGGGTGGTTCAGCGTGATTGTGTCTGAACGTGATCCTCTCCTGAAAATGTGTCTGGGTCATAATTTTATATGCATATGTACATAAAACTATACAATATGTACCTGTGAGTGTGGAGACTCTTTTCCAGAAGGTTAAAGATGGTGATAAAATTCCCAGTGATTGTTCGGCTTTTGGACCCAGGGCTAGCAATTCATTCCTGTTGCATAATTTTTTTTTTTTAAGATTTATTTTATTGTTTTTGACAGAGACAGAGAGAGACAGAGAGAAGGGGGAGGGCCCAGAGCAGTCCCCACAGTTGTTTGTCATCAGTTTTTGACATGGTTTTATTCCACACAGGTGTGTGGGGGCCACACAGGGTGAGAACTAGGCCGGGAGCCTCCCGCATGGGAGGCACGCCCCCTTGAGCAGGGGGCCGAACTGGGGTGGGGGTGGGGGCGAGAACTGAACTGGGGCCTCCCACATGGGAAGCACACCCCAGTTCAGCTTATGGGTCCGCATGGGTCAGGGCTGAGATTTGATCCTCCGTCCCCAGGGCTGCAAAGCGAGCACTTAACCCACTAGCCATCCCCAAAATTTTGGCTTCCCTCAAATTTTGTTTTTTCTCTTCACATTTGACTTTAGGAGGCCTAGTGATTCCCATCTTTGCCTCATTTGTTGGAGAGGTGGGTTTATTAATTGTATTAGTACTTTTTTATTTTCAAATTCCCACTCATTTGTCTGTAATGGTAAGGAGCAACGCAATTTAAAACTCAGGTGATTAGGCAAACATGTGCAGCCATCACTATAGCCATATCTTATGGGTTAGTTCTCAAGAGAAAATGTGGTGTGCAAATCACATTATCAGAATTATGAAGGATAATCTGTTACTGTCTCCTGAGTAGATGAACAGACCAGTTTTCCCTCCAGTCCTGGGATAGATCAGTTATAGAACTTTTATTGTGGCCTAGGAACTGTAGCCGACCAAAATCAGAGACTGTGATGTATCTAAAATATGTGCCGTCAGCCCTAGAATCAGCCTTCTCAGAGAATCACTCACTCTTGAAAAGGCCCTGAAGGACTAAAGCCAGCTGAGGGGCAGCAGATTCATCTTCTATTGTGCAGGACTTGAGCTTACTGATGGAAACAGCAGGCGTAATGACCTACTCCATATAAATTGTTCTCTCACACGCGCATTTGCACATGCTCTCTCACTCTCGCTTGCTCTCTTGCTCTGCCAAGAATATATAGTTGAATATACTTAAGTTAAATGCATGTATAATGAGACTCCACTCTATAGCTAGACATATTGATGTTGTAATTTTAATTTGGTGTTTATTAGCTTCTTTATAACAATCTGACTTCAGTACACAAAAGTTAGTATATACTGAATGAAAGTTCACATTAGAAAAAGTAAAATTCAAGGAAATAGAAAATCTATGGAACCCCTGCAGAGTAATCTGCATGTGGTCATTGCCTGAGTGAGTCGGGGGATTGAAAGGCTTGTAGGAAGTTGGAGATGGCAAAGCTGAGGGGTCCAGTCAACTGGAGGTAACTGGAGGTTTGGGCCAAGGCAAAGGGAAGAAAATGAGCTAGGTAGGGAGTAAAGATTAGAGAAAAGTCTAGAATTTCTTCCTGATGTGGAGAGTTTATTCTGAGCATCGCTGAAAGAATGATTGGAGGTTTCCTAGGATGATTTGGCTTCAGAGTTCCTGATTAACTGTCAGGTTCGTTTGAAATCATGACATTTTTCCCTGAGCTGTCATGAAGCCATATGGACTGGTCATTAACAACCATCTCTGAGATTGGTGTTCATTTGTAAGCTTTACTGAGTCTCGGTTTTCTTGTCTCTAAAAAGACAGACAATAACACCTATTTTATAGGGTTGCGGTTGGGATTAAGGTATTATAGATAACCCATTTAAGGCATCCCATTAGCCTAGTGGGCACAGTGCTCAATGTTAGTGGATGTTAATGTCAGTTTCTTGTAACTGTCTGTGCAACTCACGATCTTTCTCATCAAACTTGGACCTCCTTCCCAGTGAATAACTCCAGCAGCTGCACCATCCAGAGACCAGGAATAGTTATTCTTATGCAGTCTTTCCTTATCCCCTATGTTTAAATAGTCCTATATATTTTACTTCCTAACCAGATCCCAATCTGTTTCTCTTTATCTCTAGCATCCTAGTCCAAACTGATATCATCTCTTGCATAATAACCCTCCTAATTATTCTCTCCACATCTATTTTATTCCCCTGCAATTCACTTGCCACTAAGATCTCAGAGCCATCTTTTAAAAATATAACTCTAATCCTGTGGCTCCTTCACTGAAAATCCTTCAATAGGCTGGCTGTTCATTTGCACTGAGGATGAAGACCAAGCTCCTTGACCTGCTGGTTTTGTGCTGTCTGTTTTCTATCTATGTCCCAGCCTCACTTCATGCACTTTGCCAGTGTACTGTCTGGGCGACAGCTGTCTCGACCTTCCTTTTCTCCTTCCAGGTCCCTGTGCTCAGCCACATCAGGCCCTGTCTCCTCCCTCTGCCCGAAAAGTTCCTTTGCTACCTCCTCTCTTCCTTGCAGAAGTCCTCTCTGACCCCATTAAACCCATTCTTCTCCTTTGAGGACTTAGTGCAATTATGATTAAAACCACAATTACTTTGTCTTTAATTTTTTCTTAAATGTCTCTCTCTGTCCCAATAGGAGAAAGCACAAGCATATGAATAAGGACAAGATTCCCCAGCTTCATGGAACTGAGCTTTCAATGGGGGATTGAGAGTTAACGAGCAATTACATAAACACTAATTTAGGTCTTTGGTGAACACCAGAGCAAATGGAGTGTTAAACACCTTCTCTTTTTCAGCAGTACTGCCAATAATTCCATTCCCTTCTCTGAGAGTGGATATCAAAAGCCCCAGTACTATAAGTAAAATGGAGTCAGATGGTTTTGTATTCCTCTGGGAGCCTGAGAACCTTCCATTTGTCTCCAATATTCCTTGTCCCTGGAGTGATACTCTCACTGGGCTAGGAGGTCCACTTTGGCCATTACAGGGCAACACTTTAGTGGCCTGGAAGACTATGATTTTATTTATCATCTAGCTTCTGTTCTTGCTGTGTCTCTCCCATGACAGTTAAGCTGAGCCAGGCTGGGTTAAGGCACAGAATGAGGGTCTCAGGGAGGTGAGACGTCACTGCGCGCCATGGAACTCCTGACGAGATTGGTCTTCTTGAGCTGCCATGAGTCTATGGAATGACTGATAAGGGTAGGGCCTCTCCAATGAGGATGCTTACAGGGAGTCACATTCCATCCTGATGGCAGACCCCTGATTCAAGCAAAATACTCTGAAATACACTTCTCCAACTATCATTCCCCAGCCACTGTGCTTCCTGGTGCTCTGAGAATTGAATCCTTTTCATGTAAGTTTATTGCCTCATTTGAAATAATTAACAAAGCATAATTAGAATACATGGAGGGGAAGCTGGGATGGCTCAGTGGGTTGAGTGTTCTCATCAGCCCTGGGGTCCGAGGATCCGGTCCTGGTCCCAGCCCCGGCCTTTGCTGACCCACGTGCTGAACTGGGGTGTGCTTCTCACTTCAGTTTGGTTCCCGCCAGGGCAAGGTTCCCATGTAGGAAGCCCATGCAGTACTGCTCCCACGTGGTGTGCTTCTCATGTGGTAGGCCCCTGGCTCGAAGGGGCATGACTCCCATGCGGGAGGCCCCTGCCCATTCCCGCCCTGCACGGCCTTATGCCCACCTATGTGGAATGAAACTATGTTGAAAACTGATGACGTACAACTACAGAGACTGCTCTGGGCCCTCCCCTTTATCTCTGTCTCTCTGTAAAAAATAACACAGTAAATCTTGAAAAAAAAAAAAATACATGCAGCATATAGTATGAGTCATAAGAGGTCAAAAACTGCATGAACACATAAAGTACAGTTAATTATTTTAAATCTAAAGTCCTGTGGTGAATGAAAAGCAACCAAATATCTGTAAGAGAATACTGATTTTAAAAGTATTATAACGCAGCCATTAAAGAGCATGAAGGATAGCTATGTGTGTTGTCCTAGAAAGATGTCATTGATGTATTATGTGAAACAAAAAGCAAGTTGTAGACCCTTAATGTTTAAAATAATTCCACTTTTGTAAAAATAAATATGTAGCTGTTCGTATCCAGTTATATGTGAGTGAGTGATGGGAGGAGGGAGAGAGAGGGTTCACGGAAACATTACTGATGTTTACATGGGGGGCTATTGGGGGTGGTGCTGGCTAGATTGGGTGGTCATTTGGATTGTGGTTGGGAACTTTTACTAATTTCTGAAATATATGTTTTAAACTTCAATTTTCTCTGTGCCAGAAGTTAGCACTTCTCTGATACAAGAGTATCCATAATAACCTTTTAGCCTAAGTGCTCCTGGGACAGCACATTCCTTACTTGGCTGAGAACAATCTGGCTTTAGTGTTAGGAGTTTCCAATGAGGTCAGAGCAAGGTGGCTGGTGTGCAGATCTTTCTGACCAGTGTGTTCTCTCTGCTTTCTCACAGCATGCCCTAGATTCTCCCCCTAAATGAGTGGAACCCTTACCATTTGCTGTTAGCAGATTCTTCTTCCCATGGACGCTCACATCCATCCTCATGACCTTGTGTTTGATCTGTTTCAACAATCTCTTATCTAATCATCATAGATTTTTTAAAAATTGCAACAATAATACCTAGCATTAAAAAAAAAATCATTATTTCACAAGTAAAATGTTAAAACGTCCTCAATTCTCTCTCACCACCTCCACAGCTGTATATCCCAGAGGTACTCACTGTAAATAGTAGCTCCCTGTAAATTTCAGTTATTTCATATGCAATCAGCAGACTTTTTATGTGAATATATTTTTGGTTTGCCAAATGAACTTATGTTTTAAATAAGCCTTTCAAGAGGGCTTTCCCTGTATATATTCCAATGAGTTGCCTGACTGTAGTGTGCTTAGCATATTGCTTATCAGATGATACATTAATCAGACCTTTTTCAGCAGCATGTGAAAATAAATTGATTTGTTCTGTTAGTTGAAAGTCAGGCTTCAGACATGGCTCTTTCTCCAGGGTTTGAACAATGTCATCTAGCCTAGTTCTCTCTCTCCTTCTGTCTCTTATCTCCCTTTCCTACTTGTCTCCACCTTTCCTTCTCTTCCCCTCTGTCTCTGTGTCTGTTTTGGTCTTTACCTGTTCCTCTTTGTTCCTATACTATTTTCTTGTTGGATTCATTCTCTGGTTGGGTTGAGAAAAAGAATCTCAGGCAACATGAGTCTTAAACCATCCTTAAGTCTGAGTCCACAGAGGGAGAAACCAAAGTGCTGTTTCTCATGGAAGAACTTTGGTTGGCTTTGCTTAAGTCAGATACTCTCCTGTAGACCAATCTCTCTGGTGTGGGGATGATACCTCCAGTTGCTAGGCAGAGATGAGGCACCATGACTGCTGGCTTTACCAGGCCACATGACAGCACAATGGCAGCTCCTGCTGGAAAGAGGGGGTTGAACAGACAAGAACAATAGATACCAAGTTCTCTTAGACCAGGTGAAAGACCTCCAGGTATCTTTATGAAGCCTCCATCAGAAAGGAGAGGTGTGTCATCCCCAAGTCTTGTTGACATTAGTCCAGACGTCACTTGAGCCTTTCTCTGGCTTCCTATACCCTACTCTTCAGTCTTCACCATCCTGGTCCCCTTTCTCTGGGCATGCTGTACATTGTTCTATATTTATATTTTGCATCATATGCAGTTTCCTTTAAAATATCAATGTTACTTCACTGAGGACAGCATTTTCTATGGCAGGGGTGTCCAACCTTTAGGCTTTCCTGGGCCACATTAGAGGAAGCATTGTCTCAGGCCACAAATATACACTAACACTAACAATAGTTGATGAGCTAAAAAAAAAAAAAAATTGCAAAAAATGTATCATTTTTTAAGAAAGTTTACTAATTTGTTTTGGGCTGCAATCAAAAAGCCATCCTGGGCTGCATGCAGGCCACAGGCCTCAGGTTGGACAAGCTTGCTCTATGGCGTTGCAAGATTTTCTGTTTGATATGTCCAATTGCTTATCACCCTTCCTCTTGGCCCAGGAACTGGATGCGTTTTAACTGCAAAAAATCCTCCAATAGTATCTCAGTTTAAAAACAAATTCATGGGGAAGCCGGGATGGTTCAGTGGGTTAAATGCTCACTTTGCAGCACCGGGGACCGGGGATCGAATCCCGGCCCCAGCCCGTGCGGAACCATATGCTGAGCTGGGAGCTCCCCCCAGTTCAGTTCTCTCTCTGTCTCTGTCTTTGTCTCTCTCTCTCTGTCAAAAATAAAAATAAATAAAAAAAATATATTAAAAACAAATTTACTTGTAAAATCTACCGTTCTGACTCCAAGGCTGCACATTTCATCCTGGGCTGCAGAGTGTGTCTGCATTTCTTCATGATCTCCCTGGAGCATAACGCAATTTTTAATGTACAAATGAAAAGTGTCTGTCATTATGAACTTGTGTCACACAATTATATTTGCATTCCCAGTAGAATTGAAGTGCATTTCTGCAAGGAAAGCATCATATCAATTTCCCTTTCTCATATACTCTTTGAGGGCAGGCCCACATTTTGTACATGATATTAAGATTTGTCAAGCTGAATCCCATGCCAGAGAATAGGAACTTATTTTTATATGCATTTCATCAGATATTTAGTGCATGCTTACTAATTGCCAGGAGCTGAGCAGAGCACTGGAATAGCGATGGTGAAAAATCAGAAAAAACTCTGAATCACAGAGATTTTGGTGTAGTAGAGAATACTGTTAGTAAATAGGTAATTCTAGTAAAATCAGGAGTCATGGAAATAGAATAAGAGGTCAAATGAGCTGTGGGAGCACATGGCCCTCAATGTAGAGGTAGCCCTAAGAAGTGGCACTGAGGCTGGGATCATGGATGACATATATGACAGTAGAGGAGGGGAGAGAGAGTGCAGTATGGGGAGTGACCGTGTGGGATAACAGCATGTGCAAACCCACAGAGGTTCTCTTTAGTGACACATTATGAACTGTCATTTAAATCCGGAGCTCATCTTTCAGTGCTATTCCCAACGTGTCCTCCATCTGTCTTCCTATCTCAGCTTCCGCCCATGAGTGATCTGTTAGCATTTCCTGGGTATAATGTGTTTCATCGTAACTCTGTGGTGCTACCTGTGTCTTGAGTTCCTGGTGAACACCCACCCTTCTTCAATACTCAGATGAGATGGATCACCTTCTCCACTGACTGCCCAGGCTTCATTCCCAAAGGACGTGTCTTGTTTCCTCCTCTGAGCTCCCATAGAATGTTAAATAGAAGCATGGCCGTTATCACTCATGCTAATAACTGGCTTATTAGTCTGTGTCACCCTAGAGTGTCAGCTTCGTGAGAGTTGGCCTTTCTCTCATCTGTTCCTGTGTTCTACTCACAGTCCCACAGGAGCCGCCCCACGCATGCTCCGTGGAGTGTTTCGAGCTGTGACTTGTTCTTATTTGATATTACACTGGTGCTGTTTTTCTCTCCCCTTGTAGAAGTCTTGATACAGCAAGAAGTTAAGAATGAGTCCTGGGGGTTGTGGGGGGAGGAATGCTGGGAAGGCTCAGCAGGTTGAGCACTTGCCTAGTGGCCCCGGGGTCTGAGGATTAAGTCCCGGTCCCAACTGGGGTGTGTTTCCCATGTGTGAGGCCCCCAGTTCAGTTCCTGGCAGGGCCAGCTTCCCATGTGGGAGGCCCCCTGGCTCACGAGGGTGTGCCTTCCATGTGGGAGTCCCTGAGCCAGGTTCCCACCCAGCATGGCCCCCTCACTCACCTGTGGAATGAAACTGTTGAAAACTGGCGATGGACATACAGCTGTGGAGACTGCTCTGGGCCCTCCCCCTTCTCTATCTGTATTTCTCTGTCAAAACAAGATAAAATAAATATTTTAACAAAACAAAACAAAACAAAAAAAAGAACGAAGCCTGGGATGCTAGTGTAAATTGACCGATATAGGCCCCACTTGACCAGTGTCAGCTGTGTGCTCCGGAGGGAGTGACTTCAATTTTCTGGGTTTGCTTTACCTTTTCATTAGTATTGCTGTGGTAATAGTAGCACATTGCATTTGGAGTTCATACAGAATACATCACTGAGTATATGCAGGGAACTTGAACCGATGCACGGCACCTAAGAAGCGTTCATATTATTCCACTGTTTTCCTTTCCAAATGCCGAGTCCTAGTGGCTATTCTGGGTGCCTTCGCAGACAAGGATAGAGGTGTTTTCCTTCCTGCTACATAGCTGAGTGTGTTTTAAGGTGAGACATGCAGCCTTCCAGCCCTGGATATGTCCCAGTCTCTGGTGGCAGCTCACCCATCCCATGGTTTTATCTGCTCTTCTGCTCTTGTCCTGTCCCACGCTGGCTCAGAGTCTCTGCTGAGCAGCCATCTGCCTGGTCAATGTCTTGCCTTAAGCATCTTTCTATTTTCTCAAGCCCAAGGTGTTCAAAGCAGAAATTTCCATTGTGAACTAATATCCTCTTCCACTTTTCACATCAAAGGTGCATCGATTAGTCATCTTGCAGTCACTTAAATGTAATTTTCTGAGGTCATCTTTTTCTTATCTACATGACCAGCTGGATGACAAATTATAGCTGTATTTTCATAAATATCTTTCAAATCCATCTTCTTCCTCTTTATTCCTTTTCCCCCATCCTACTTCAGGATTTTTTTTTTTTTTTTTAGTAGCTTCTTAGTTATTATCTTACGTCAGATTCATCTTTAAAAATGTCCTTTTTCTATATGTCCTCAGCTCCCAGAGCTTACAGGGCACCGCACATTCTCCTCTCTTTCTGGAGAGTGTTGCTTTTGTCTAGTTCTGCCCATTTCCCAGTGTTACGAGGACATGGGGTTCGGCACATGGAAGGTTTAAGTCCCAGGTCCACCCTATCCTGGCTGTATGATGCTGTGCTGTGGCAAGTGGGTTAAATGCTCTGGGACTCAGTATTCTCCTATTGAAAATGTGCATGGATGCAGCAGGCTTGCAGAGTTTCTATAGGAATTAGAAAACATTGAGTATAATTCCTGACACATAGTGTGTCCTCAATAAATGGGTTGTGTGTATAGTAGGAATAGCAGTAGTTGTAGCAGTAGTTGTAGCAGTAGAGAAGAAAGGGGACAATTATAGTACAGTTAGAGAAATGTTATTTCATAGAAATATACATGGTATTATAAAACCCCAGGACAGAGATGGGGAACCAGTTCATATCTCTAACAGAAAAGAATGTCTCCCTGTGCTTTTGAGGACCAGAAATAACTTTCCAGGGGATATGACCCTAGAGTTGAGTGGCAGGGTCAGTGGGACAGCCATCCAGCCACACCGATCATTTCATACATGTCATAAAGTGTATCTTTGGAACCTTTGTCTCTGTCTGGTAAGTCCTGCCAAGGTGTTTTCAGATGACATTTTGGGCAGATTATTCTTTTTCCTTCAGTCTGGAATGACTCTGGAGGACACATTCCTAGAAAGCGGATACTCCCCTTCTTACAAGTTGCCTTATCATGAAGGTACAGAAGAATATTTAACAGAGAGGAACATAGTAAACATTAAATCTGCAAATTGCACATGGGATTCTGATTCCTGCGAAGGTCCCATCTGAGGTCCTCCAGATCCCTGACAGAAAGGAGTCACTTCCTGTCCCCCCATCACTATCACTTTTCTTTCCTCAGACCTGAAGTTCTACCTCAGTTCTTGGCTACCTTCTCAGCCCCCAATCCTGACCTTGGCTCCTAGTGAATATCCTATTGGGGTCTTCCTCATTGATCCACCAGGTGGCTGGCAGCTTGCTAAGCCCCTTAACAGCCCTTAGTTTTTTTCTTGAAGCCATGCTGCTTTCTTTCTTCTCCACCTCCTCAAAGGGAAACCAGAACAAAAATATAACAAAGCCAGTTACTTTTCCCCAGAACTCTCCATACTATTTGCTTGGATCACCTCCTGGGGGTAAGACTGCTACCCAGCTAATGAACCCCACAATTATCCCACAGTATAATTTACCTCTTTACCCCTGTTGTGCTTGTCTATTGCCACATTACATCTGCTCTAAAACTTAGTGGCTTAGAAAATAGTATATTACTATTATTATCATTAATGTTATATCTCAAAGTCCTGTGCATCAGGAGTTTGGGCTTGGTCAACGGCGCTAGATGGTATTTCGCTGGAGACTGGACTGGCCTGGAGGGTCCAAGGCAGTTCATCACACACATAGTGACTTGGTGGGGTTATCTGGAAGGCTTAGCTCAGCTGGGCCCCTCTCCTTGTCTGTGTGATCCCAGGTCGCCATATGTGATCTCATGTTTGTACATGTCCGATGTTTTTACATGACAGCTCATGGCTTGGAGAAACCAAAAGTTCTCTTGAAAAATGGGCCTGGGAGTGGCATACAGCACTTTCATTGTACTCTATAGGTCATAGCAGCCCCAGGGCAGCCAGATCCCAGGGAAGGCAACAGACTCCCCACCTCTGGATGGAAGGAGTGTCAGAGAATTTGTAGCCATTTTTAATCTATTACAACTACAACCTCTTAAAAAACAACAAGAACCCCTCAGACGTTATTAATCCCCTTTTGCACAAAAGAACACAAGACCCAAAGTGATTTGTCCAAAGTCAGAAGGTCAGTCTGTAAGAGATCTGGGGCTAGAGCCTGATGCTTTTCTGGCTGAAGGCAAAACGCTCCTTCTAACTCGTAAGTTTACTGATTCAGTGGAGCGCTTCATCCCCTTAGTCCTAAATTTTAAAGAGCATTGGCTCGTGCATTATGAACTTGTGAAAAAATACATCTGTGGTGAAAGGTTTCTGTTTTCCTGACTCTATTTTAATACTCAGGTCTTAGCAGCCAGCTGCTGCTTCATCTCTTCTCTCCTGTGGTTGATACTTCTTTTCTGTAGTTGATCTTTTTTTTTTAATTTTTTTATTGTTTTTTGACAGAAAGAGAGAGAGATATACAGAGAAAGAGAGAGAACTGAACTTGGGGAACTCCCCAGTTCAGCACATGGATCTGCACAGGCCGGGGCCGGGATTCGATCCTCGGTCCCCTGTGTTGCAAAGTGAGCGCTTAACCCACTGAGCCATCCCGGCGTCCCCACTTTAGTTGATCTTAAGTAGAGATATGGTCTTCAGCCATCTCAGGTAGGAGGGCTGGGCCCGGATTGTGGCCTTGAGGATACTGCACATAATCAACTCCATTACAGGTGGCCTATAGGGTCTCAATGCTTTCATTCTCCTTCAGGGACCAACCCATTCACTTTTCTAGTTTTTAGAATCAACTGCTGAGAGACAGGTTGAACCAAGTGACTTCTATTTTATTTGTTAAATTGTTTAGAGCCCCTGGTTCCAAAATGTATTTTAATCTGTTTATAATATATATGAAACAAGTATATACACAGTAGACTCTTAGTTAACTGGCATTCCTGGGGATTGGTAGATGCCAGATAAATGTAAGTTGATTCTTCATTAACCAGAACTCAAGCAACTGGCACTCTCAAACCATCGGCAGTGTTGAAAATGCTGGTTGCTTGAGTTCCAGTTAATAGAGAGTCTACTGTACATATAAAAATGAGAGGAATGGGAGTAAATAATAATGTTATTTATCAAGTTTATGTGCCAGGAACTTTCTAAGTTTTAGACATAGTATTCCATCAGTTCTCACAGCTCAATCAATGAGATAGGCATAATGACCCACAAGTTACAGATGAGGAAACTGCGTCTTCAAGAGGTGAAGTAATTGATCCTAACACTAGAGCTAGTAGATGATTAAGGCAGGGAGAGTTGATGCCCAGATGTGAAAGCATAAAGTTGACTGCTAAAATCTCCTCTAATTCTGAGAGTCTAGGATTCCAACTTGTTCTCCTCGCTCTTTTGACTTTCCAGTGGTTGGGAGGGCAGGAAGTGAGGAAGAAGAAATTTCCTTAACTGCAGGAAGAGTGGGAAGAGATTTGCATGAAGCTTAAAATAAACAACTGTCTTCTAAGAGTTGTCAATGTAAATTATGTCCCCAGTGACACTTAAAAGCAATTTGATCACGCATTTACACATGGCTGCCATTGGGGAAGCTGGTGGCTGATCTACCAACGGGAATTTTTAATGGCGTTTTATAAGCACATACTTTGAAATGTTTTGCATAAGAAATGACCGCACATCTTAGTTAATTCTGGCTATCTGGAACCTCATGCGCCATTTGAACACTCATTTAACCACTATGTAAACAAATGGGAATTGTCCAATGGAAGATTAGAGAACACACCTTGCAGATAAACCTTTTCCTTAGATGAGATGGAATCACTTTCCCTGATGCACACTATCCATGTAGGTTGTGAACCACAACTCTTTCTCTTGATTTTGTCGTAATTCATCTCCTTCAGTAGAGTGTGCAGAAGTGTGAATTGTGATGGACATTTTCTAGTTCCAAACCCTTTTGGTGACTCCTTCTAGCATAGCATGTAAAAGCCTCTAAGACAGTGGTTCTCAAAGTATGGTCCCAAATCTCCAACATCAATCACCTGGGAACATATCAGAAATGCAAATTCTTGGGTCCCACTCCAAACCTACCAGAAATCTGTCTTCCAGCAAGCCCTCCAGGTGGTTCTGATGGATGCTACATTTGAGAACCACTACTCTGACACCTGCCCCTCAGCGACACTTTTTAGGCTTATTACCTTCTACTTCCTTACACACACTCTCTTATCCAGCTCCGTGGCTATATGGATACATATTGATAGATATGTTCTATCTATCTATCTATCTATCTATCTATCTATCTATCTATCTATCTATCTATCTATCATCTATCTATCATCTACCTACCGGTATCTATCTTAGGTATATATTTTTGTCTCTGGGCTTTTGTTCATGTTCTTTATAGCACTTGTATTGCACTTTCTCCTCCACTATCCTTACCTGATTTCTGAATCCAATTTGGAAGACACTTACTGGGAAATGCCTTCCCATCCTTCTACTAGACGTGACCTTTCACATCCAGCAACTGGGTCCCACATTTTAATGTAATTTATTTTCACTGGTTGTGGTTAAGGGTTTAATATTATGTACCCCATTTTGTGAGCATGCCCTTTATGTCTAGCACTGTACTAGACACTGGGGGATAGAGTGGTGAACAAGGCAAGCATCTCTGGAATGTCTAAATCAGTCACAGGCAGACTTTTCTCACTTCCCATCCTAGATCATAAGAGGCCATGCAGTATCTTGTACTTGCTGTCCCTCCTCCCCCAGGGCTGTATTAGGTTGTAGTGGGCTGGGTAGAAGGGCATGTACGGGTCTTCTCTGGTTCATATAGGATGCCCAGAGTATTGTGTCCTCCTCATGGCACCCACTCATCACAGGTAGTGCACACTGCAGCACAGACAGAGGGCACAGAGCCCCTGTAATTGGTGAAGGTCACGTCCTCTAAACCAGTGATGGCTCTTCACTGTGGGGGTTGTTTTGTGCATTGTCGAGATTTCGCAGCACCTTTGATGTCTACCTACTGGATGCTAGTCCCAGCACCCTTTCCAGTTGTGACAACAGCAACAATAATAAAGCTATGGCATTGCCCCATATCTCTTGGCAAGTAAAATTAACACTGGTTGAGTACAACTGGAAATATTTTTACCTGCAGAACGTAAAATTTCAGAAAAATGTACAAGCCCTCTTCAGATATCTGTCGAACCACTATGCAGAAGCATAATTAGAGATAGAAATTTTAAAGCGAGCCAGTATGTAAAACTGGAAGTTGCAGAGAGTCCACAGCTGCTATGGGACTTGGTAAATTCCCAGCCCTAAGTGCATTTATGCAGGCTTGGATATGCTTCATTGTAGAGGGGATTGGGGGATTTCAGGATTCTGAGATTCAGTGTTTGTATGTTTTTATTGTTTATCAAGTGGCCTGAAAGGATTAGAATAATCCCTTGGGGACTTGGAGGAGGTAGCCAAGTAAAGTGATAGAATGAGCTTAACATCCTGGCCTTTGAGTCAGGCTGTCTGGGCTAGATCAGTTCTTACCACCCGTAGGACCTTGGACAAATTCTGACACTTCTGTTTCTATTTCCTCACCTGTGAAATGGGTACATTTAAAGTTCCTGTCTCAAACGTAGTTGTAAGGACTAAATGAGATAATGCAGGTAGAGTCCTTGGTAAATAAATGAATAGCAGCATAAGGGAGTGGCTCACCAATAAATGTTATAAAACCTTAAAGAATAGAATTAGCTTCCAGGCTCTTTTTGCATCTATTCTTTAGTCTTCCCAAGACAAATAGTTGATAGACCAACTATGGTATTTTGCCTGTTGTCAAATTCTATTAACTGCCTGGGCATGAGAGTGGTGACTGCCACGGCTGGAATAACATGCAAGGAGCATTCTGGGAGTTAGAGACTTGATCATTAAGTGGGGCAGGTTGCATCTCTGTCTGGAACTAAGAAGGAAGCCAGTACCCTAGGCAGAATGTAGACTCAAAAAATAGGACCTATTGAATTTTTAAATTCTTGCCATCAGAGAAGCTATTGAATCATCCAGCCCAGAAGAAATACGTGTCAATTCTGTTCACAACTCATTGACCAGACCTGTCACTTGGCCCTATGCAGCCAGAAGGAGGCCCGGAACTAGGCATACTTAGCAAACAGCTGTGATGACTTCCACTTGTCAAAATGTGAACTCCAGGTCCTTCCTCAACAGGCTCTGATGCAGGGATCCTTGGAATCTGCATTTTAAATAGGCCCCAGTTGAGCCTGATGCAAGGGCACAGGGTAGAATTCCTGAACCACAATATAAGGAACACTGACTTCAAGTATCACTTTAGTGTAGGCAGCTGATCAGGGCAATGGGGACAAATCTGAGATACAGTTCTTAGAGCTCAGGTGTTGGACCAAGCCCGGGTCACCTCAAGTTGTTATCAAAGACCACAGTTGCCTGGCCACTGAGACCCAAAGATCAGGACAGAAGTTCCTAAAATGCCCCAGCTGGAAGGTAGCATTGGAACCGTGCCTGAGACAGCACAGGCCCTCAAGGGTGCATAGAACTCCTCAGGCACTGGGAGAGGAAAAGGGTGTGGGACCTACCGCAGGCCGCGATGCTCAGATGTGACCTAAGGTTTATGCTTGTATTAGCAGAGCCCCCCTTGGCCCATATAACATACTTTATTGTATAATTGCCTTTTTCTTTCCTCTGTTCTTTTCTCATTTCTCGTCCCCTTCTCCTTCTCTTCTTTGACTACTCACTCTTTCCTCCTATTATTTTCTCTCTTCTTTCCTCCTTATTTTTTTCTCTACTTCCCCTTCCAATTGTCTTCTTTCTGATCTTTCTTCTTCTTATCTCCCTCCTTCTCCCTCTCATTCTTTCTCTCCCATGGCACCCCCGCCCCCATTCTCTCTCTTTCTCCAGGTATTATGCCATCTGCTGCCAGCCTTTGGTCTATAGGAACAAGATGACCCCTCTACGCATCGCATTAATGCTGGGAGGCTGCTGGGTCATTCCCATGTTTATCTCTTTTCTCCCTATAATGCAAGGCTGGAATAACATTGGCATAATTGATTTGGTGAGTAGATCCCACGCAGATCCCATTGGCTACTGTCTGATTAACTTTGTTTGCTGGGATTCTGAATACATAGTATCAGTTCCGATTGATTCTAAGAAAGATTCTGATACTGGTCTGAGCGACAACAATGACAATAACAACAACAAAATCAAGCTAGCAGTTTGGAATGCTTGCTGTATGCCGGAAAGTATGCTAAATACTTTACCTCTAGTCCTGACATTATCTTATCCAGATGAGAAAACGTAGGCTCAAAAAGGTGAAGTACTATGCCCAGTAACATGCCTAATAAAGAGCAGAACAGGTGTTCAAAGCTTAGCATTCAGACTTCAGAGGCTGAGGTATGTGATGTGCCCCCGGCGACCTTCATTGTATTTCCGGCCTCTGATGACCCATAGAAAACACATCATGTGAGTGCAGGCTTCTGGAGAATAAAGAGAGCCCTGGGCCAGGAGGTGAGAGCTGAACCCTGAACCCAGCCCTCTCATCAACCCACTTCCTGGACTGTGATGAGAAGACTCATTGGTCCTCAGTGGAGAATAGTGTCTTCTGAGGTGTAGGATGAGCAGCATGTGACACATGTGGCAGGCATTGACCAACCCCTTAAAGATCTAGATGATCTTTAAGAGTCGTCCAGCTCTGACATACTATGTTCATGATACCGAACTTATAATGAAGATCAGAAGTTACAGTCTGGATTCATTAGTAGAGCTATATATATTTCCTAAGGCAGTTTTCAGGCAGCTACTTTAAAATTGATCCCAGGACCATGTTGAGGTAGGAAGGAGAACAGAGAAGAGAGATAGAGAGCAAGCTCTGGCCCAACAGAACCAGTTAGAGTAGAAGCTGCCCCTTCTTCTCTCCATCCCATTCCTAGCCCCTAATCTTGCCTTGTTCTTTGTCCAGGAAAGGATATCCCAACCAAGGCTGGGCCAGGATTTGCATGTGGTATGTAAGAAGGACAGTTCTCGGGGCTTCTGAAAGCAATGCTGGGGACAAAGGAGTGCAGAAGTGAAAGGGGACCCATACAAGGGAGACTGTCTGGGTATTTTCTCGAATTCTATCCCTCTTCTTTCTAACTTCAATTTTATCATTCTTGAGGGAAATGAAATTCAAGTTCCCAGCAACCAATAGAATAATAATGGCCCACAAATGTTGAACACTTACTGTGTGCTCAGACCCACATTAACTTAATCATTATTCTTATGAACCTCACCCAGGCCTCACAACAAGGCTCTGGGGTAGATCTGATTATTATCCTCAGGAAACAGAATCAGAGTGGTTGAGTTATGAGCTAAAATCACATTGGTGGGGAGAGCTGGGGACTTACTGGGCTCCAGAATCTGCACTCTTACTATTTGTGCTAAATTTATTCCTTAACGGAGAAAATGCTTGGAAGCATAAGCTTTGATGCGTCAAACCTTTTAATAAGGGTGCAGGGCTCTTACCTTCTGACAGAGAATTTCCAAGGGAAATAACCTAGGAAATTTTTGTTCCCTTACGAGAGTGAAATAGAGGCACCTCTGTTTACTTTGTGGAACTGGGCGATGGGGCATCTGCTTAGTACCAACACACCTAGTATTTGCTCCATAGTGTGATTCCATGTCATTTGTTTCCACTCATTTGTATGTTGAATCTGCCTAGAGAAAAGAAAGCACAGCCCACATGTTCACAATACATGCACATTTGAGTCTTGTTATTCATGGTAATTAGCGTCTATAAAGTTGTGTCAACACTGAATTAGCAAATACTAAGTCTTTACTGCTAGGAGAAATACAAGGTTAGGTTTCTTCATGTCTCTGGCCACAATATTTTCATCAACTAATCAGTATATAATATATGGTGCTGATAGGAGATGCCCATGAAATACAAGGTGACAGAGAGGTTGTAAATAAAATAATAGAAAATATATAATATGCAAACACTAGTCAAAAGAAAGCTGGTGTAGCTGCACTACTTTGTTGATAAAATAAATTTAAGTTAAGTAATGTTACTTGAGATAAGCAAATATTTCAGAATGATAAAATGTCAATTCAATAGGAGGACATACTATAACCTTATACTATAAGACATTAAAGTATGTGTATATTTTATTATATAAGTAATAAAATAACATGCATATCATATATATTTGTTATTCATACCTCTATTTATTTGAATATTCACATAAGATAGAATAACCTCAGCAAAAAGAGTGTCATTTTGTCACTTCAGCCCAGGGCTCTTGCTGGAGAAGGCTGATAAGTAACACTGTCAGCATGCAGGGCTGGTAGTTGGGAGAAAATTCTTTTAATCCGTAAAAGGGAGCTAGTGTATCTCAATATCCAATACAAATGAGGAATATAATGCCAACAATGTAGTTCACTGTATTAATAAGACAAAGAAGGGGAAACCACCCTATATGACCATCTCATTGCTGCCAAACATGCATACTTTTGCAAAATTCAATATCCATTTATGACTTTAAAAAATTCTCATCAAACTAAGAATACAAGAGAACTCTCTCAATCACATAGAAAGCATCGGCAAAAACTTACAAGTGTCATACTTATTAGTGAAATATTGAAACTGACCCTTCTAAAATTGGGAAAGCAACAATGGTGTCTACTCTTACCTCTTTTATTCAAAATTATACTGGAGGACTTATCAAGTTCAATAGTGCAAGAAAAAATGTTATTAAGGTAGGGAAGAAAGAAATGAAATTATCATTGTTTGCAGATCACATGAGTGTTCATGGAGAAGATTCAGAAGAATCTAGAGATGAAACATTAGTAACTGATTTAACAAAGTTGCTGGATCCATATCCAATAAACAAAAATTGTCACTGAATTCTACATACTAACAACAAACAATTAAGGCTAAGAATTTTAGCATGGTACCATTTGTAACAGAATAAGAAGTCAAAAACTTAGGAATAAATCTAACAAAAGATGTGCAAGACATTTACACAAATAATATAAAATATTACTGAAATAGATTTTTAAAAGCTTTAGTAAAGGGAAAAAAATGACCATGTGTGTGTGAATGGGAAGACTTAACACAGTAGAGATATTCGTTTTCCTCCAAGATTCTATTCCTAACCCCAATCAAAACCCTTAAATGATTTTTATGGAAATTGATAAGCTACATCTCAATTTTACATGGGAAATGCTCAGATATAAAAACAGCCTAAACAGTCTTGAAGATGAGCCACAGATCAAAGACTTTTACTACACAATGTACTGTGTAGAAACAGACAGGAAAGGCGGGAGAGACAGAACTCCTCCACTGGTTGGGTAAAGAGAACGGTGTGTGGTATTGTCCCTGTTAAATTTCTACTCTTCACTGGGGCCTTCATAGATCCTTGTGGATAGACAATCCCTGGGATATGGTCATATTCCTTTTCTACCATCAAGGTTCTGGGCTTATAAAAAAAAAAAATGAAGGAAACATACTGATAAACCTTTCTTTGCTTTATTCTTCTCTTTTATTTTCTTCCTTTTCCTTTCCTGTTCCCCTCCCCTTCTTTCTACCATCCGATTTCTTCATTTCACTTCTATTTCATCCTTTTTCTTTTCTTACAACATTCCTCATTCCCCTTCTAATTTTTCCTCTTTACCGGTTTTCTCCCCCCTCTCTCTCTCCCCCATTTCCACTCTCCCTCCAATTCCCAGATAGAGAAAAGGAAGTTCCATCAGAACTCTAACTCTACGTACTGTATCTTCATGGTCAACAAACCCTATGCCATCACCTGTTCTGTGGTGGCCTTCTACATCCCGTTTCTCCTCATGGTCCTGGCCTATTATCGCATCTATGTCACAGCTAAGGAGCACGCCCACCAGATCCAGATGTTACAGCGGGCAGGAGCCCCCTCCGAGGGCAGAGTCCAGCCAGCAGACCAGCATAGCACTCACCGCATGAGGACAGAGACCAAAGCAGCCAAGACCCTGTGCATCATCATGGGTTGCTTCTGCCTGTGCTGGGCTCCATTCTTTGTCACCAATATTGTGGATCCATTCATAGACTACACTGTCCCTGGGAAGGTGTGGACCGCTGTCCTCTGGCTCGGCTACATCAATTCTGGATTGAACCCCTTTCTCTATGCCTTCTTGAATAAGTCTTTTCGACGTGCCTTCCTCATCATCCTCTGCTGTGATGATGAACGCTACCGAAGACCTTCCATTCTGGGCCAGACTGTCCCCTGTTCCACCACAACCATTAATGGATCCACACATGTTCTAAGGTGAGTGCCTAGGGGCTTGATCGATTCTGTGATTTGAGTGTGAGTTATCCAGTTTTCTGTTTTCAGAAAAGATATCCTTGAAAACCTGCACAGTGTTCTCAAAGATGAAAGAAAATCTACCATCTGGTCATGGATTAAAGTAACGGGTAAGAGCTTGGGCTCTAGGGGAGACTGACCTACATTCAAATCCAGTCTCCATAGCTCTATAACCTTGGGCAAGTCATTTAATCGTTTTGAATCTTTATTTTATTTTTTAAAATTGACATCCTAATTATGATGTCTTCACCACAGGGTGTTTGTGAGCATCAAATTAGCTAATGTATGTAGAGTATCTGGTACAAAGCCTGACATCCAGTAAGCACTTAGTAAATATCATCTTCTGTGATTTCTAGGTAGTATTTTTAAGGTAGTGGTTAAAAGCATGGGTTTTAAGGTAAAATAGACCTCATTTTGACTGTTAGTGTCACTATTATCGTATTTTCCGGCGTATAAGATGACTTTTGAAATGAAAAAAAGTCAACCGAAAATCGGGGGTCATCTTATACGCAGGTATATCCTGAAAAACGTCTCGATATGACGCTAAACGAATTTTCCAACTCGATCCCGAAAATCGTCTGGATACACCGCTAAACGAATTTTCCAACTCGATCCCGCACCAATCACTGCAAGGCTGCTCGGACCGCCTCTCTAACTCAGTCAATCCAAGCAGGCTTTTTATGCATGCAAATTATACATGTTCTGTACCCGAAACTACACTGTGTTCTAGTAAAAAGCCTGCTCAGATTGGCCAGAGTCAGAGAGGCGGTCTATTATAACCTTTGAACCTTTGCTTGTTGTGATTGGCTCACCGTGGTACATACAGTTGCAGCACAGGAACGTTCTGTGTAGCCAAAGCT
>PVKE010022441.1:0-25574 GCA_004027555.1 Craseonycteris thonglongyai | reverse complement strand
AAAAAAAAAATTTAAAAAACAAAAAAAAAATCAAAAAAAAAAAAACCTGGGAAGTCTGATTTGAGATTAGCATGGTAACTTACATTCTGCCATATACAACATCAAGGTTGATTTGGCAGATCCTACAGTTGTAACTAAAAGGCAAGAGAAGAAGACATTCTAATGGACTCTAAGATACTCAGTCTAACACACACCAGGCTCTGATTCTTAGTAATGATGAGGACAGCATCTTTTAATAGGGCCTAATGAATATTCAGATAAACATGTAGATGAAAGGACAGAGATTTCCAGGATTCAAATGAGTGGGGGAAGGGATGAGAAAACATTACAATATTTGTTGTTAAAGATTCTTTTGAAGTTCATCATAATCAGTGCTGACAAAGTCTAAATGACACACCAGGAGCTATAGACCTTTGACTTCATAGGCATCTGGAGAATCTTAAAACTATTTGAGAAGTTCTCCAAGAGACCTCCAGGTTGTGTATAATGTAATGACAGAACTATAAATAGAAATCTGATAAATCATACAAAGTGTGTCTTTCAAGATTACATTCTGTGCCTTAAAAGTGTCCAATCTTTTGTGACAAGGTACCATATGTCACATATAATCTATGCTCAGTAATAGAAAAGAAACAACTAATAAATACATCAGAGTCTTACTTACACGTGATTATCTAAGGAGGTTATCTGTTTTAGGGCATCAGTCCTGTCTTCATTAAAGTTAACTAAAATCATTATATTCATGTGATTTAATTTTCACTAGTTTATCACTACTATTCTCAAATTTCAAAACAGGACAATAATCCAGGTGTAAGATATTACTGAAGGAAAAAATGTATCCTTTCCACAAGTGCAAAAAAAAAAGAGCTCTATTTAATGAATCTGCCCTTTGTTATCTCCATAGATACTGAATTGCTTCTACCTTACGAGGTCCAACAACTAAGTTAGTGAATGTATCCTAGAAAAAGTGCTACATACCTTATTGCTGAAAATCACTAAGGTCATCTTCAAAGTACAAGCTTGGGAAGCTATGCACCTACGCCAGTGTCTAGTCCACCCTTCAAAGCAATTTTGGAACATTTTTTCTCGAATGGCCATCAGAGCCGTCATCGTATTACCCTGGATGTCCTGAAACTCATCAAAATGTCTTCCTTTCAATATTTCCTTTATCTTCAGGTAAAAACAAAAAAAGTCATTGGGGCCAGATCAGGTGAGTGGGGAGAGTGTTCCAATAGTTATTTGTTTACTGGCTAACAACATCCTTATAGACAGTGCTGTGTGATCTGGTGCATTGTTGTGATGCAAGAGCCATGGGTTATTGCAAAAAGTTCAGGTTGTTTTTGTCTAACTTTTTCATACAGTCTTTTCAGCACTTCCAAATATTCAACTTGATTGACTGTCCAGTTGGTACATATTCATAATGAACAATCCCTCTGTTATCAATAAAGGATAGCAACACCATTCAGACTCTTGATTTGGACTGATGGAACATTTTTGGTTGCACTTGGACACTTTGTCTCAGGGTTGTATTGGTACACCTGTGTTTCATCACCAGTGATAACAAAGTCCAAAACATTGTCTTGCTTCTTCAAAAGGTCTTGGAAAACTTCAACTCCCCTTTGCGTTTGTTCATTGGTGAGCTCCTTCAGAACCATTTTTTGTTTTTTTAAAGATTTATTTTATTGATTTTGACAGACAGAGAGAGAAAGACAGAGAGAAGGGGGAGGGCCCAGAGCAGCCTCCATAGTTGACAGAATTAGTTTTCCACATAGTTTCACTCCACAGGTGGGCATGGGGCTGGGCAGGGCAGGAACTGGGCCAGAGGCTCCCATATAGGCCCTGGCAAGAACTGAACTGGGGGCACACCCCAGTTCAGCATATGGATCTGCATGGGCCGGGGCCGGGATTCGATCCTCAGTCCCCAGGGCTTCAAAGGGAGTGCTTAACCCGCTGAGCCGTCCCAGCTTCCCCCAGAACCATTTTTGAATACACCTTTCTCATGACAAAATTTTTTGTGAAGATTTTCCTAACTTTCTCTATTGATGTTTACTTGGTCTACTCTGCTTTTCACAGTCAGAGTATGATTTTGACACACAAGTCAATTAATTTTTGTGATGTTTTCATCAGTTCAATCCATTCATACACTGTTGTTTTCTTCATGGCATTATCCCCATCAATTTGGATTAACATGTGCCTGATTTCACTTCCACTCTTGCCAAGTTTAATAAGAAAAGTAACATTTGTTTGTTGCTCTAATTCAAGCTCCAACATTCTTGTGATGGCACACAAAAACATGCAACAACAACAATGAATGCCACTCAGCAAGACACTGTCACATGTCTACACAAAAATAGCTGTGAGACACTGATAGAGCAAGGCTATGAGACCTTACCTAGTTGTTTGCACACTGCTGGCAACGTAAGTGCACAATGGCAAAGGCAGCACACTTAATTGTCAGACCTCATAAGTCTCACAATGACCTTTTCTTTTAAAAGTTATTATATTCACATGTATATTTTACATGAAGAACTTTCTAATGATATCTTCTGAAGACTGGATGGACTATGATTCAAGAAATACCGAATTCCCCAGTAATAAATGTGTTATACTTGATGAGAATAGTAAAGTGAGAATTCAAGCACAAAATAGGTAGTTGAATTGAATAACACTTGTGCTCTCTTTTCAACTCTGAGACATCAGGAACACAAAACAGTTTTTACAGATCTTGAGCAGAGCAGAGGACAGTAGCAGGGAGAATGGAGAGGAGGCAAATGAGACACCAGGAAGATACCCTATTTATTTCATACAATATGCCATTGGTTGAACATGGAACACAGAAGAAAAGGATAAAGAGTCAAAACCACAAAGTTTTCACCTCAAGAAATGAGGTAGAGTAGCACCATGAATATAAATGACAAAAAATTAGGAATTAACAAGTTTTTTTTTTTTCATTGTTTGGATTGTAAAGAAATCCCCCTAAACAGGGTCTCTGAAAATAGAGAGCTAACTCTGCAATTCCATTTTGTTTGTTGTTTTCGGAGATGGTTCCAGGAGATCACTCTAGAAATGACAGGAGGCCCAATTCCTTGCTGGACCTATGAAGGCCTAGTCCAGAGGAAGAGGCTGGTAGAGGGAAAACAGAATATCTTGCAAATGGGCTGGAATTCAGGAGCAGAGAAAAAAAAACAAACAGTTAATGGGGACATGTTCTGCCTCTTTGGAAATTTACTCAAGAACTGAGAGAGGCCTGACCTTTCATGGAGCTAGGAAAGGCAGTGGCAGACGATATGAGATTTAAGCTTACAACACAGAACTCGGAATAGACATCACAGATTCAATGGAGCCAGTCTTTTAGAAGAAATGTCATCAGGTAAATGGTACTCGAAAAAAATCAAGGAAAAAGCTAGAGGCAGAAAAGGAACTAGAAAAATATTGCAAAAACAAATCTATTCAGAAAGTAAAATGGAATTGGATATTACAGCCTGCCAATTCTGTCCTTGAAACATAAATTATTAGGTACATTTTTCTAATAAGAGCTATATAACCATTATTTTATATTTGCAGTACTTTGATATTTTGTATGATATGTCATTTATGACTGTGATACCCAATTATCCTTATTCTAAATCTGTCTTTACCTTAGGCTAAAACCATCTTACACAAGATGGTTTCAGTGTTCCAGGAACCAGTACCATAAGTAGTTCTCAATGTTCCAAGAACCACTTCCATCAGCATCAAATGAGTACTTGTTAGAAATGCAGATCTTCAGATGATATCCCAGCCTTACAAAATCAGAAATTCTGGTGATGGAGTCCACCAATTTGGGTTGCAAGTCTTGCAGGCAGTTCCAAAGCACACTGAAGTTGAGAACTACTGCCTCAAGTATTGTAGAACTGCACCTCCGTAGAGCCCGTTTAAGAAAAAATACTCTTCTATCTAATCACAGCACTACTCTCATTTCTGATCACCAAATGTGTAGTTTTTCCCACACCAAACAATTCTGCAACACCATCTAGGTCTACAATTTAACTCAGCTTTGATACTATGCGGAGATAGTGTCAGATCCCTGCCCCACTTCAGACACCAATCACAAGTTTACATTGTCACCTGTGATTTTGACTAACCAACTAGCTATAAATTTGTTGATTAATTTGGTCAAACAGCTCACAGAACTTGGAAAAACAGTTTACTTACTGGATTACTGGTTATACAAGTTCTGACAATTAAGTTGGTAAACTTGCCACTGTGTGCTTATATTGGCAGCGCTGTACAAACAGCTCCATAAAGTTTTGTAACCTTGGTATATCAGTGTCTCAGCTATGTTCAGGTCAACAAGTGGCAGTGTCTTGCTGAGTGGCATTTATTATTACTGTTGCAAGTTTTTGTGTGCCATCACAAGAATGTCAGAGCTTGAATTAGGGCAACAAACATTATACTTATTGTTAAACTTGGCAAGAGTGGAAGTGAAATCAGGGTCCTGTTTGTCCAAGTTGATAGGGATACTACCATGAAGAAAACAACAGTGTACAAATGGATTAAATGTTTTTCTGAGGGGAGAGAAAGCATTACTGATGAAGAGAAGATAGGGAGGCCAGTAACAAGCAGAACTGATGAAAACATTGCAAAAATTTGTCAAATTGTGTATCAAAAGCATCAGCTGACTGTGAGAAGCATAGCAGACCAAGTAACCGTAAATACAGAAACAGAAAAATCTTCACAGAAAGTTTCAGCATGAGAAAGGTGTATATAAAGCTGGTCCTGAAGGGAGATGCCGGGATGGGTCAGCAGTTTGAGAGCTCACTTTGCAGCCCTGGGGTCCAAGGAGTGAATCCCAGCCCTAGCCCGTGCGAACCCGTATGCTGAACTGGGGCGTGTTTCCCATGTGGGAGGCTCCCAGCCCAGTGCCTGCCCTGTGTAGCCCTTACCCACCTATATGGAATAAAACCATGTCAAAACTAGTGATGTACGACTGTAGACACTACTCTGGGCCCTCCCCCTTCTCATGGTCTCTGTCTCTCTCTGTATGTCAAAAACAATAAAATAAATCTTTTTAAAAAAATTTTGGAATGGTCCTGAAGGAGCTCACCAATGAACAAAAGCGAGAGAGTCGAAGTTTGCCAAGACCTTTTGGAGGGACAAGATGATGTTCTGGGTCATGTTATCACCAGTGATGAAAATCGTGTACCAATATGATCCTGAAACAAAGCAACCAAGTGTACCGTGGAAGTTAGCTAATTCTCCACAACCAAAAATGTTCCATCAGTCCAAATCAAGAGTCAGAATAAAGTTTGCTTACTTTTTTTGACATCAGAGGGATTATTCTTATGAATTTATACCAACGGGACGTCAACCAAGTTGAATATTTGGAAGTGCTGAAAAGTCTGTGTGAAAAAGTTAGACAAAATCAACCTGAACTTTTTGCAGCAACTCATAGCTCTTGCATCACGACAATGCACCAGTTCACATGCACTGTCTGTAAGGGAATTTTTAGCCAATAAACAACTAAATCAATTGAAACACCCATCCTGCTCACTTGATCTGGCTCCAGTGACTTTTTTCTTTACCTGAAGATAAAGGAAATATTGAAAGGAAGACATTTTGATGACTTTCAGGATGTCAGGGGTAATATGATGACGGCCTTGATGGCCATTCCAGAAAAAACAGTTCCAAATTGCTTTGAAGGGTGGACTAGACACTGGCATTGGTTCATAGCTTTCCAAGAGGAGTACCTCAAAGGTGATCGTAGTGATATTCAGCAGCGAGGTATGTAGCACTTTTTCTAGGATGTGTTCTCTATCTTATTAGACCTTGTAACTGAGGAACAGCCAGATAGAAGTGATAGATGCATGGGGTAAGGTAAGGGGGAAAGAGGGCACAGAAGTCCCATGCCTTGGGCTCACCACCCTATTGGCACCTCCATGTGCCCACTAAATGGAAGCTCTACAAACCTGTCCTTTTGGGGTTTTTATAGAGGCATGATTGATTAAATCATTGGCTATTGATTCAACCTCTAGTCCCTCTCCCCTCCCCAGACTGGCGGTAGGACTGAAAGTTTCAGCCTTCTAATCACTTAGTTACTTCCTCTGGCAACGACCCCCACCCTATTCTTAGAGACTTTCCAAAAGTCATTATATTAACATAAACTATTGTGGTTGAACAGAGTTTGTATGAATAACAAAGGACACTCATTTTCATTCTGGAACTATTTCAGAAGGTGAAAAGAATGATGCTGTTATAACTTAGGAAAGGACAAAGGACTTAGGTATTAGGTGCTAGGAACCATGAAGGAAGATCAAATATGTATTTGTTTATATAAATCACAATGTCACTGAAGTCCAGCAGAGATCTGTTATAGGCCTGGCAGGCAGCATGAGTGTTTGGGTTGTTCAGACTGCTATAACAAAATATCATAGACTGGGTGGCTTCTAAACAACAGAAATGTCTCAGTTTTACCGGCTTGGAAGTATAAGATCAAGGCAGTCACTCATTTGGTATCTGATGAGAACCCACTTCCTCACAGATTGCTGTTTTCTCATTGTAACCTCACTTGGCAAAGGGATAAAGGATCTCTTGGGGCCTCTTTTATAGGGATACTAATCCTATTCATGAGGGTTCCACCCTCATAACCTAATTGCCTCCCATAGTCCCCACCTCTAAACACCATCACATTGGGTAAGAAGATTCAATTCATAAATTTGGGGGTGTGGAGGGACACAAATATTCAGTCCATAATAATGGTCAACTATTTCAAAATGATGGCGGTCTTGTAGCTAGTCAGACCTGGAATTAAACTGGGGCTTCAGCACTTTTTAATTGTGTAGTGTCTTGCTCAGAGAATCTAACCTCAGGTTCCTCATATAGAAAATAAAAATAATAATACCTATCTTGAAAAGTCACTTTGAAACACTTTATGTACCTATGTGTCAATCAGAAGTACTGGCTTTGGTGTCAGGGCCTGAGAGTCAGGCCCATTCAAATACCAGCTCTTTTATTTACTGTGTGACTTTGGGCAGATTACTAAACCTCTCTGTGCTTCAAATTTCTCATGTGTAAAGTGAGGATAATATACTTGTGAGGATTTAGCAAATTAATATATATCAATTGCTTAGAAGACTGCCTGTCACATAATTGCTCAATAATTGCTATCTGTTTATAATAGCAGAAATACAAGTAACAATGATAATAAAATACTTCACATAGATAAAACATCTAGACCTAGAATATGGTAGGTACTCTATATGTGGTAACAATTATGAGGAGTGGTCAGGAAATTTGTGAAACAGGTTATCGTAGAGGTGGGAATACTAGTGCACACAGTCTGTATAGTATATGTGCCAAATTGCAGCCTTTTATATCCGTGTTCTTTCAGATATCGCCAAAGTACATCAAACATGAAGAAAACCCCAACTACGAATAAAGCTGAATTTTGCACCATCATTACGTTCCTCACAAAACAAGGGAGAGCATCTCAAACTATTTTAGAAGAGATGTTAGTGATTTATGAGGACTGTTGCTCTGGAAAATCCATGGTTTACAAGTGACATAGCTTTTTCAAGCAAGGCAGATGTTGAAGCTACGTTCTCAAACATTGTAAAAAAAAAGTAAAAAAACAAAACAAAGAAAAACTTGTATGGAAAGATGCCAGAAAGATGCAAGCAAATGCAGCTTGCAGAAATGGTTGGAGTATCACCTGCAACCTTTTTGAAAATTCTCTATCATGATCTAAGGATGTCAAAATTCAGTAAAGGATAGGTACCAAAAATGTTCATGCCACCTCAAAAACAACAGCGCGTCTAGTGTTCACGAGAGGTTTTAGACCTCTGCAGAGACAACAAAGATGAAGTTCTAAACCGACTGTCCCTGGAGATGAAACTTGGATTCACCATTATGAGCCTGAGTCAAAGCAGGAGCCCATGCAGTGGCATGAAAAGGGCACACCCCTCCCTGAGAAGTTCAAGGTGTCCCAATTGGCTGGAAAAGTCATGGCTATGTTTTGGGGGGATACGGAAGGGTATCCTGATGATTAATTACAAGAATAAGGGTGTCACGATAACTGGAAAGTACTATTCCAGTCTGCTGAAACAGTTAAAAGAATCTGTGAAGGAGAAAAGAAGAGGAAAATGGACCAAAGGGGTGCTGCTTTTGCACACCAATGCTCCCGTGCACAACAACAATGTTGTGTTGGTTACTCCTCATGACTGTGGCTTCCAAATGTTAACCACCCTCCCTACAGCACAGATTTGGCTCCGTCTGATTCATATTTATTCCAAAAAAAAAAAAACCAAACATCTTTAAGAGAAGAAATTTACAGACAACAGAGAGGTTAAAGCTTCAATTTAAGGGCAAAAACATTTTTTCCCCAAGGGTAGAAATAAACTTGTTGAAAGACCTGAAAATTGTATTAGGGTTAAGGGTGAATACACTGCAAAGGAAAAATAATAGGTGTCTTTTTCCCTTCTTACCCTTCATTCCACAAATTTCCTGACCACTACTCATATTATTAGTCATAAAATTCTTCTCATAAAGCATAGGGTAATAAGATGTTCCAGTATTTAGGCACTCCCTGATACTTTCATATATTGTTTATATTCTAATGTCTTTCCTCTTCTCTGAATAAATTCTATGGATTACATCAATATCAACTTCCAGGTTTTGAGGGTTTACTATAATTATATGAGAAGTTACCGCGGGGTGCAGGAGCTGAGTGAAGGATATATATTTTTGTACAATTTTTTTGGCAACTCCTGTGAATCTGTAATTATTTAAAAGTAAAAATAAAAAGATTAAAAAAGACCAAAAAAAAGATAAAAAATTAAATTAAAATTAAAAGAGAGATAGGGATCTTGACTGAAATGAGAATATTGGGGCAAGAGGTTGGATTTATAACCCATCTACTCCCCAATTTCTTATTTCCCAGTCCCTAGAATCCTAATCTTCCTCTTTGTCAGTTTGAGATACTAGAAACCACGGGAGTCTGACTGGTGAAAGCTAGGCCAGGCTCCCATAATATCAAGTAAGGTATAAAGTGGCAGAATGTCTGACCCATGAAATTCTCAGTATAAGGAATAATGTAATCTTTGTAACTTCATCACCTAACACAGTTCCTGATTTTGTTACATAATAATAGAAATACAAATAATAAACACAAGGGATATGCTCCTCCTGACTAAAGTTGTAAATCCAAATGTTTTCCCCATAAAAATATTGCTGTATATTGTGACTAGGTTCTATGACATTCATATAAGTACTTTATGGATTAAATAAACCTTGTGGGCTAACCTGAAACATCTAACCACTAGTCACAACCATGTTCTTAGCCACGTATTTCACAGAACCAACCTGTAAGCAAATTTTTGAGAAATCACCAATTTGTAAGTCACACAAGGTGTTATAAAAAAAAAATACCATGAATGTTTTAAATTTAAAAATTTATTACTGTAAAAGACACATTGCCATTAATCCCCCTCAAAATACTCCTCCTTGCTTCAAACACACTTATTCCACCATTCTTGCCATTTTCTGAAGCAGTTCTAGAAGTCTTTTTCATAAGTGTCTTTAGTCGAGCTGCCATGGCTGCCTCAATGTCTTGAATCAATTCAAAATGTTTACCTTTCACGGCCATTTAGACTTTGGGGAAGAGCCAGAAGTCACATCGTGCCAGATCTTGTGAATAAGGTAGATGAGGACACACCACCACATTTTTATTTGAGAGAAATTTATGTTAATGTGTTGTTTGTGATCCATGATTTATAGCACACTTTAAAACACACCTCCCAACCGTAGCTCACAGCCAACTGACTGCATCAAACAAGTTGAAACTTGTCACACACTGTTACTAAGGTTCCACACGCCACGTTCCATATCAAAGATCCCTGCCTTTCTATTGGATGGCACTCAGCAGCAACATCCACTGTCACTGTATTTCTTATCACATCTCGTATACTTGGTTGATGCTATCGACACAATTTTTTTTAATTGAGGAGGGATAGTGATCTTTTCAGGCTCACTGATTTCAAGTTTCCAAATAGTGTTCTACTTAGCATTGTCTCAAAGTTCCCAGTATGCCCCGACTCCCCAAGTTCCTCAAACTGTTAGACTAAGGGAACATTTTGTTTTTAGGGAAAACTTACTAACATCTCATTCTGAAGAACTCTCTGTTTGAGACACACTGCTCTAAGTCATAATCAGTCTCCTTGACTATTTGGCTTCTTAAGTGGCTCATTTTGTGGTATTTATATTTTAGGAAAAAAAATAGTATATATTCTTTCATTTTCCAATATTTTAGGCTTAAATGAAAAGTGAAAAAAGCTTTAGAAAAGTTATGCATATTTGCCTGGTGGCAATACAAATAGATATCAACCAATAATCAACAATTTGTACACATAAATTACAAATTTTTCTCCAATTCATTAGTTAAAACTAAGTTTTAAAAAACTAAGTTAAAAAAAACTGAGTAGTTCATTTTTCTCAATCAAATTAATAGCTAGCCTTTTAAATCATCACCTCTTACCACTCAGGGATTTTAATCAAAATGTGGAAATAGTCTTTTTCCAGGCACCTTGGGTTAAGTCAGAAAAATTTTCACAATAAAGAGGAATTAGTGAAATCCCCCAACACCTGATCAACTATCAATATATTTTCCTAAGAAAATAAAGGTTTACTCTAATAGCAAAAGTCCAATGTTTTTCTCTAAGAAAAACAGTCCAACTATTAAAAAACAAAAATTACATTTTATTGTAGTTGATTTAGCAACATGTAAAATTGCTTCTTGTTTCATCAAATAATACCTAGTTTTGCTCAAGAAATCACATATAATTCCCCAAACAGTAACAAAAGCTGTAAGATTCATAGTCTAGATCAGGGGTCTCCAAACTTTTCAGCCGCATTAACTATCAAACAGCAGTTTGGGGGCCGACTACACACTCGTGGTCCAAATAAAAAAGAATCAAAGCATAGATGTTGTCTTTAATTATTTATTTAATATGATTTTATTCAGATAAAAAGGTCTCCATGGGCCGGATGAGAGGGCCTTGCGGACCACATGCGGCCCGCGGGCCGTAGTTTGGAGACCCCTGGTCTAGATAAAGAGGGATTCCTCAGTGTATCATGAGAATATTCCAAACTGCTTAAATGAAATAATCAATTGCAATTCTTTTTGAAATTACATTTTATCAACTAAAACCCTGCGTAAAGCTTCACAAATCCTCTCACAAATCTCTCCTGCAGAACAGAGAAAGTTTCATTATTCAGAAAGTGACTCTGAGAGAATTTCATGACACATTGAAAATAATTATCTCCATAATACTTTAGACTTCTCCTATACTGAAGTAATAACAAGTTAGGATATTAAGTTACCTGACACTGAATATCCTATTTGAAAACAGATCTCATATATAGGTATACCTCCTTTTTATCACGCTCCACTTTATTTTGCTTCATAGATGTTGCATTTTTTTTTACAACTTGAAGGCATAACACTCCACCAGCAAAAATACTATGACCTGCATTATTGTGATGTTGGCTTTATTACAGTGGTCTGAAACCAAACTCACAATATCTCTGAGGTATGTCTATATAGGTTTTATAATGTTTGATTATAACTGTATTTCATACACACAAGAAACATTTGTTAAATAGTCTACCTTAAAATGGTATTGATGGCTGCATTTTACTGCTTTCTTAGTTCAAGTTAAATTTCTTAAGTTTGTTGGGATGCCGGGATAGCTCAGGAGATTGAGCACTCACTTTGCAGCACCGAGGTCTGAGGATTGAGTTCCAATCCCAGCCCCGACTGTGCAGAGCCATATGCTGAACTGTGTTGTGCTTCCCATCTGGGGGGCCCCCAGTTAGGTTCCTGCCAGGGTGAGCTTCTATGTAGGAGGTCCCCAGTTCACCCCCAGTTCACTCACAGGGGTGTGCCTCCCAAGTGGGAGGCCCTGGGCCCAGTTCCTGCCCTGTGTGGCTCCACATCTGCTTGTGTGGAATAAAACTATGTCAAAAATTAATGATGTACAACTATGGAGACTGCTCTGGACCCTCCCCCTTCTCTGTCTCTCTCTGTCTCTCTGTCAAAAAGAAATACATCTTAAAAAAATTTTTTTCTTAAGTTTTAGCTACCATATATTGCCAATTAGGTTGCCAATCTGAATTTAGAGCTATTACCAACTACCAGACAAACTTCTTTACCCCTCTGATAAATTATGTATCTTCTATCTGGGAACAACTGGAAGCACAAATACCAAACATGTAAACCAGATGGCAATGGACTGTGATAATTTCAAATGAAAAATTTAGGCCAGCAAACAGAATAATTAAGCATTATAATTAAGAATAATTGTTCATCTTAGCAAAGCATGTCACAACTACTTTTAAACATGTAGGGAGGGTTGCCCTGAAACGTATGTGTCTAATCTACTCCCTGAACCTTAATACTGGAATAAGCATGATACCAAATTAAGAATTTTTAGGAGGAATCCAGTATAAATTAGAAACAATAACAACTCAATCCACATTTTTTTTTAACAAGAAGTGTTAGCTTGTTTTTAAACTTATGGAACATACATACTTACCTGAAACCTGTGTAATTTTTACTAACCAATATCACCCCAATAAATTTAACAATTATATTTTAATATATTATTTATTTATTTATTTTTGACAGAGAGAGAGAGAGAGAGAGAGAGAGAGATACAGGGACAGAGAGAGAACTGAACTGGGGGAACTCCAGTTCAGCATATGGTTCCTCACGGTCCAGAGCCGGGATTCGATCCCCGGTCCCCGGCGCTGCAAAGTGAGCGCTTAACCCAACAACAATCATATTTTAAAAAGTATCTTAGATTCCAGTCTTGAATTTGACAAATAGTCACTGAGGGTATATAATATGCCAAGTGCTAAGTGCTGGGTATATAGAGAACAAAAAAAATTATGGTCCTTGAATTCAGAGAGCTTATTGTCTAGAGAGGAAGCTAGACCTTAGACAGACATCAAACAAATAAAAACAAAACTGAAATTAA
Organism: Craseonycteris thonglongyai; assembly: GCA_004027555.1. Taxonomy (NCBI): domain Eukaryota; kingdom Metazoa; phylum Chordata; class Mammalia; order Chiroptera; family Craseonycteridae; genus Craseonycteris; species Craseonycteris thonglongyai. Next base: position 12,561 of record PVKE010022441.1, on the reverse strand, counting down.
AAGTTGTGGTTATTTCCTGTTTGTATTGCATCTTTCTCAGTGGATAACTGTGATCACACCCTTCTTTAGGAGTATTCTGCAGAGAACCTCAGTTGTTTAATCATCAGAGACAATCAGTTGTAGCTGGGAGACATGAAGACATATAATGGTAGACAAGTTCATACCTTTATCATGAGAGCTATCATGAAATATATTTCAAAAAGTACAAAATATTTGTATATACCGTACATGTATGTTGACAAGATAACTTCTAATTATGGAGAGGGGGCCGGAATTCACCAGTAATTGGTTTTATTGAATTCTGCTCATGGCAAAAAAATCCATGTTGGTGGAAAACACACATACCGTATATTTCAGCTTCCCAAAGGAATTGTCTTACCCTAAACTCATTTTGAAACATCAGTAATCGTTTGCAATTTCACTTCAGTTAAATGATTCTTTGGGTTATAGATTCATAATTAACATCGTCAATTTAAATTTAAAATTGACACTAAATATGCATTCATATTACTTTTCAGTGTGAATTATTTCCAAGTGCAGTTTCGGTTTGCCTAGGTAGCTCAAACTATACAAATTATTGAGGATTTTAAAAATATTTTCATTTTAAACGTTTTATTTCTGCATTGTTCTACTAAAAAAATATACCAGTAAGGAAGTGGAAGGAAGACAAGGAGTAAAAGTTTCCAAAGGAGTGTGAACACACACACACACACACACACACACACACACACGGCTTCCAACCTCTGTTGTTGCTATTCCATGCTTTCCTGTATATGTGAGGTGCTATTAAATTTATTTTTAAACAATTTCTTCCTCCCTTTTCCTGAAATATCTGAGTACGTTCTTTTGTAGATTGTCTTATTTCTGCCTCTGGCAATAATATTCCTGGTGAAGATATATATCCTTGGAATTCATTTCCTTTCTCAACAGAGTTCAGAATATTACATTACTGTGTCAGGTGCCATGGTCCCTGCCTTACAGAATTTAGTACTTGTGGCCAAGTGGCCTCTTTAACTTTGTAGGTCGGAACATCTAGGAGGTGGTGATATCTTCAATGATCATCAGCGCTCCCCAAGTTACTACCTGTTGTGGGACTTGGTTAGAGGGGCTGAATCAGATTTGTCTAATGCGTCCTTTTCCTTTTCCACCCACGGTCTCTCCAGCTTTCTGTTGTGCCTCCCCAACGCAAGCCACCCCTGCCAACCCAGGCCCGACGGCCGGGCTTTCGAACGGCAGGGACTCCCTGCCAGGGAGCGGAGCTAGGTGGGGGGACACGCAGTGCCCCAACCTAGGATGCAGCCGAAGCTCAGCTCCCACTTCCAGTAAATAAAGCCAGCAGAGCGCGCAAGTAATGCCCTGGAAGAGAGGGCACACCTGGGAGGAAAGTAAATAGTTTAAGCTTCCATCCAGGATCCCAGATGTCCGGGACGGACCCTACAACTGGAGCAAACCAAGTCGTTCCCGGGCCTCTCCTTCCACCTTCCCACCTCTCCTCAGATCTAATTCTCTTTCGATTCCTCCCCTTTGCTCCGGAGGCACGTGGTCTCTTCTGCCCCGCTCAGCTCCGCGCCGCGCCCCTCCCCTTCCAGTCTTCCGGGACTCTAACCGGTTCCTCCCAACGCCGCTCGCTTTCCCTTTTCGTTCGCTCTTCCGTCCCCGCTTTCCATCATCCTTTCTGATTGGTCGAGCGCACCGGAGTCTGGTTGGCCAATCGGCGAACTGGACCGGCGGCAATGGGCGTGGCCACGGCGCCGGGTCCCTCAGATCGAGGCTGCCTCCCTCTCAGCCGGCAGCACATTCCGCCGCTGTTGCCGCCTCCCGGCCCCGCGGTTGTCTTTGCTGGAGCTGCCGTCGCGCTGGGGTTAGGGCGGGGGGCGGGACGGGCGGAGAGGAGGAGAAGGCCGCGGCAGAGGCAGGTGAGAGCAGGAAGGAAGCGGCAAGCAGAGCAGCACAGGCGGCGGCCCGGTTCCTGGGAGTGTCGGTGCGGCGTGGTGGTTGGGGCGGATCCCGCAGGGCCCGGGCGGGGGAAGGAGTCACGGGCCCGGCCATGGCGGACAACGAGAAACTGGACAACCAACGGCTCAAGAATTTCAAGAACAAAGGCCGCGACTTGGAGGTAAACTCGGGGGCTCCAGAGGGGTGGGGACCGTGGACCTCGGGCGGATCTCCGCCGGGACTTCAAGTGTGGGGAGAAGGGGCGGGAGCCGTCGCCGGGCCGCGGGGGAATGGCGCTGGGGGCCGGCCCGTCCGTGACGCCTCTGCTAACGCTCCGGGAAGTTTGTGTCGGGCCTGGTACGCCTCTGCCGGGGAGCGAGGTGCCGCGGTACGGCCAGTGCGGCCTAGGCCTGCCCGACAGAACCGGTTCGGCGCCGGTGCGAGAGGCAGGGCCACGCGGCGGGGAGGCCGGGCGCAGCGAGTGCGGAGGAAGCGTGCGTCTGTCGCGCTGCCCGGGCCCTGCTGCGGCCCCCACCCCGGCAGCGTCGGAGATACCGGCTCTCGCTCCGGTACCGGCATCTGGCGCCGCTGGAAGGTGGGAGGTGGGGGCTGGGGGGGCGAGCGTGTGGCGACTGAGTGGGGGCTCGGAACTTCCTTAGCGAGGCCCAAGGCATCTCCACTTAAAGGCATTTTTTCTGGTCTTCCCGACTCCCGCTTTACCCAGCCTCCCCCCAATATCCAAACTACAGGAGTCAACTTCTCCGTTGAAAAATACACCCCCGGCGTGAGAGGCCATCCTGGTGATGTTAACAGTGCCTTCCTGCGGCCTGTGTTTTACCATGGATATAGCTGATTCAAGATGTGGCTCACGGTGTGCCTGCCCTCTTCCAGGCAAAGGATGCCCCTTATTTCAGCTTGTTCACAAATCTCTTTACCCCCTCCTGAGAGACCACCAGCTGCATTCTTACATATAAAGTCCAAAGGGTTATACAAAGCTGTCATCCTCTAGTCTACAGTATCCTTTCCCTCCACCTGCTGGTGGAGGTAGTGGGGGATGGGGTGGGCTATGGAATGGCACCATCGCGTTTAATTTGAAAAGGATGAAAAACAAAAACAAAAAAAACCTTCATTACCTTGTATACAGCTGCTCCGCAGGTGTAAGTCTACATAAGGTGTGTGAGTTAACACACACAACACAGATTTTTGATAGAAGACTAATTCCCTTCTGTTATAAGAGTCTAGAACGGGTTGTTTTTAATCCATTAAAGCCAATCAGGAGTTTAGCTTTTAAGAGAGTGGTCAAGTAGTATTTTTTATGTTGTCCCTCTATACTTTTTTTACACTGAGATCTTTAAATTCCCATCACCTGTTTCAGAACTTTGAGCATTTGTTTGACTGAGATAGTCACCATTTTGGGGGGGGTTTCTGCAAAGCCATTTAATCTCTAAGGTAGTTTGTGCTATCTTAGTGGGTTTTATAGTTTGAGGGACTATTAAAGTGTCTGGGGCTGGGCTGTTAATTCTCTGACTGTTTTAAGGACATGCGACATTATCCTTGTGATTTTTTTTTTTAATGAAAATATTTTGATGTCTTTATTGAGGTAACACATCCCTTAGAAATTACCATTTCAATGTACAATTTATGATTTTCTGTAGGTTTACCTAGTTGTGTAATGATGTAACAAAAAAAACCATTTTTACTACTAATAAGTAAAATGAGGGAAAAAATCACAGATGACAAAACTTAAAAACATAAATACCACAAAGTTACAAAATCCAGAAAAGTAACAACTAGGTGCTTGACAGAATCTTTTAGTCTTCCTCCATTTCTAGCTGCATTTTTAATAGCTTCATTAAGATGTAATTTTCATGCCATATAATTCACCCATTTAAAATTGGCTTTTTATATTTTCACAGTTGTGCAACCATCAATACAATCAATCTTAGAACTTTTTATCATCCCCCCAAAAGAAACACAAACTCATTAGCAGTCACTCTCCATTTCCCAACCACTCTGTTTAGATGTACCCATTTTGGACATTTCATATAATTGGAGTTACACAATTTGTGAACTTTGGTGACTGGCTTCTTTTAGGTAGCACAATGTTTTTAAAATTCACACATGTAAGAAGAATGTATCAGTGCCCTATTCCTTCTATGGCTAAATAATATTCCGCTATATGGATATACTACATTTTGTTTATCCATTCATCAGTTGATGGCATTTGCGTTGTTTCCACTTTTTAGCTGTTACGCATAATGCTGCTAGGAACATTCAAATACACATTTTTGTTTTTGCCTATGTTTTCATTTCTCTTAGGTTGTATACCTGGGAGTGGAATTACTGGATCACATGGTAACTTTAGGTGTAACCTTTTGTGGGATTGCCAAACTGTTTTCTAAAGTGGTCTTTATTTTTTAAATTGATGTTTCCCTTTACTGTGTATTTCTTATTAATTTAGTCAAAATAAGATTAATTGCTGACTCTATATTAGAACAATACTATGAGATGTGATTTTTAAAAATAACTATAAATACACATTAGGCAGATTTTTTATTTTTATTTTTTTGAGATGTTTATAGGGCCTTATGGCATTCTCAACCAACTTTGATAATCTTTAGTGTACATTAGGAATAGGAGTATTTTCACTTTTCCATAAAAGCAAATGACTAATGGAAAGTCATACTTTCTCTTCACTTAGGACTTAAAGTCTCACATGTCAGTAATGGCATAGAAACATCTTTTATTATCCTTAGATAACACTAGAATGGCCTTTTTTGTGTATTTATTCATTACATGTATACCTATGTCCCTCAAGACACTTATTATGCCCATTTCCTCCTTCAAATATGGTTACTGTGTTGTACTATAAGAAATTCTAAAATATACTGCTTTTTGGTTTGGTTGTGATGACATCTGTTTCATTGGGAGGTCTTTGGAAAAGAGTATGTACCATGTTCAATGAATTTTAGTTATTACAGTATTTCCCAAATACCAGTGCCACGTGTAACATATAAAAAAATTAATGTTTTACATTCTTTTCATACTATGTCTTCAAAATCTGGTTTGTATATCTCAATTAGGACTAGCTACATTTCATGTGCTTAATAGCTATATGTGGCTGTCTAGTGGCTACCTTAATTGGACAGCACAAATAATAGAGATTAGCATATAGAATGAGATAATTGTTGTATTTTTCAGTTTGATCTAACATTGTTTGATTCAAAATTATGAAGAGTACAAAGGCCTAGAGTTAGTTTAATTTGATCTCTAACTTTGTGTGTGACCTTGGGAGAATTGGTTATACCTTAGCTCTTTCCTTTGTAAAACAGGTACTTGACATCTGCTTCATGAGTGTTGTGTAAATTAACAGGTTAATGTTAGGAAGATGCCTAGCAATTCTCTGAGCATTTTATCACCTTCAACTTTTCTGTTTGCGGGGAAGAAAGAAATTGAATAGGATTCAGTGTTCTTTTTTTCTTTTACTCCTTTGTTTTCAGTTGGTTTGTTTTTTCTCTGTGTTCATATATAATTTAAATTGAACTTAAAATGAATGGGGAAATGTTTTTAATGTAGCAATATATCATTACTCATTGAAGGGCAGTTTGGGCATAGGGATTCCATGGAACTTATGAAATCATAATTTCTAAGTGTTAAAACTGATTTGTAGCTTTCAATCTGATATTCATTCCTGTCTTTTATTCTACCATGATGGCTCCTCCAAAATGTAGTCATACTAACTTCTTAAAAGACAGAAGCATTAAAGGCATATATGTCAGTCTCCGCTTAAAATAATTTACAGGAACTGTTAGATGATATTTACTTGGCTTCTTTCATGCAGTGTAATAAAGGATCAGCATTATTACTGGTAGTTTGAGAATGGTAATCATATAGAGAGGACACACACAGTGCAACACAGGGAAAAGAAAGTGACCAAACTTCAAATAAAAAATTTGTCAGCATAAAGCAAATTAAGCTCATCTAGTTTATGTTTTAAGAGCAGAGGGTGAGTTCTTTAGTAGACTTTATAATAAACATGCATAATTTTAATAGAAGTTCTTAATATATAGCAGGTCCAAGATGGTTTTGTATGAGGCACAACAAAAATTCTTTTTCTTAGAGGTTTATTAGGGGAAGCCAGGATGGCTCAGGAAGTTGAGCGCTTGCTTTGCAGCCCTGAGGACTGAGGATCAAATCCCCACCCAGGCCCACATGAACCCATATACTGAACTGAGTGTGCTGCTTATGCGGGAGGCCCCCAGTTCGGTTCTTGTACGTTCCGCCCCAACCCCCACCCCATTCTGCCCCTGGCTCAAGGGGGCATGCCTTCTATGCTGGAGGCCCCCAGCCCAGTTCCCACCCTGCACAGGCCCCTCCCCCCCCCACACCACCACCTGTGTGGAACAAAACCATATTGAAAACTGATAACATACAACAATAGAGACTGCTCTGGGCCCCTCCAAACAATCGTTTTTGACAGAGACTGAAAGAAGGGGGAGGGCCCAGAGTAGTCTCCATAGTTGTATGTCATCAGTTTTTGGCGTGGTTTCGTTCCACACAGGTGGGCACAGAGCCACGCAGGACAGGAACCAGAAAAGAAAAGGGGCCTCCCCCATGGGGGAGACACCCTCCTGGAGCTGGGGCTGAACTTATTCTAGCAGGAACCGAACTAGGGGCCCCCCACATGGGAAGCACACCACAATTCAGCGTATGGGTCCACACAGCCCAGAGCCAGGACTGGGACTCAATCCTTGGACTTTGGGGCTGCAGAGCAAGCACTCAACCTGCTGAGCCATCCCAGCATCCCCAACAAAAATTCTTAAAACGTTATGAGATTTTTTTTTGGTGACCTTTTTTTTTTTTTGGCTCATCAGCTATCATTAGTGTTAGTGTATTTATGGGTAGACCAAGACATTTCTTCCAATGTGGCCCAGAGAAACCAAAAGGTTAAAAGGTTGGACTCCGATTGTATACGGGTTTGAATAGAACATAACTTATGTTAGAATACCGGTAATTAAATCTTATAAAAATGCAACTTTAAGATAAAATTTACCCTGGAAATAAAAGATTAAAATACTACGTAAATGGAAACTTGTGATTGTTCACACAACATAAAATATCAAGTTGGCTTAAATTTAAAAAAATTGTTGCTTTGTTGGCAAGAATTTAATAAATGATCAGCTGTTAAGTGACCAGCTGTTTTGTTGTTTAGAAATGGCCTTGGTGATTTGTTAAACTGTATAGCAAGGGTGTGCAATCTTGGCTTCCCTGGGCCACATTGGAAGAATTGTCTTGGGTCACACATAAAATGCACTAACACTTAATAGCTGATGAGCTTTTAAATAAAAGGTCACAAGAAAATCTCATAGTGTTTTAAGAAAGTTTACAAATTTATACTGGGCTGCATTCAAAGTTGTCCTCAGCCGCATGTGGCCCATGGGCCATAGGTTAGACAAGCTTGCTGTACTGAGTGGAAAGAATTGTTAAGCTATTAAGTCTTGTTAACTTTTAGAGACTGACCTCTCGCATCACAAATCTTGGAACATATTTACTATACTTAAAATAACTCTGTCTAATTTTTCATACAATAATCCACGCATGTGACAATATGAAGTTTCTGAGAATGAACTATTTTTGTGATTTCTGCCAGTTTTCCTGGTTTATAAGATAGTCAGTTTCAGAAATGCTTTATTGGTAATTTTCTTAGAGCTATCAAGAGGTATCTTGATAGAGTTTCCTTGACAATATATAAGATTGGGAAGAATTGTAGGAGTGATTTAGCTTTAAAAGAATGAAACTATTTTAGAAAAAATGTGTAGGTAGTTTTTGAACATTGATCCCTAATACATGATAGTGATTGTGGGTCCTTAAAATCTTTTTAAATGTTTACTGTAGGAGCTTTCATCAAGTGAGGCCTAGAATAATGCAATGAGAGTTTGTCATCAAATCTAACCTCGAATGATGGTTTTGGTACTTTCACTGGTTTAGTTTTGAAGTAGAGGAGAAGCAGGATTGAAGGGAACTGAATTTTTTAATACCTCTTATATATGCTTTTTATTTTATTCTTATTTTTTTCTTATATAAGAAAAACTCTATATAGAGTTAAGAGACATAATAGCACAATATTCAAGGGAATGATTCCACTCAGGCGTCAAAGTCAAGTCTGTACTGTTTATACTGTCGTATTACCTCCTTCTAACTTCTCTCAGCAGCCTTAATACAGATCTCAAAATTGACTAAAAGGTTATGTGTAAAAGCACTTAGCATAGTTCATGGGGTGTAATAGGTACTCAGTGTTTCCTTTTTTTTTTTTTTTCCCCCTCAGAATTTTAGAAATTGTGTATCATTTTGGGGCTTTTAATTCTGATAACAATGCATATACTTTGTTTCTATTTAGGTTTACTAAAAGAAAGGGCTGGAGAAGACTCCCTTTTTCTGCAGTTAATATGAGAACAGTATTTATATTGGCACCTACCGGTACTAAAGAACAATATATATACCAACCAATGTCACCCCATTAGATTTAACAATAAAATATAATAATAAAAAAACAACAACAACAAAAACAATATATATATATATGTGCTTGTAAAGCAGAAGTTTTCAAAGCTTTGGGGCTCAAGACCTATTTACCCTATTAAAAATTAAGGACCTTCAAAGAGCTTTGTTTGTGGGTTTCTACCAATATTTACTATTTTAGAAATTAAAACTAAGAATTTAAAAAATATTAAGTCATATTAAAATAACAATAGTTGGGGAAGCCAGGATGGCTCAGTGGGTTAAGCGCTCACTTTGCAGCCCCGGGGACTGAGGATCGAATCCCAGCCCCGGCCCGTGTGGACCGATATGCTGAACTGCTGGGGAGTGCCCCCACTTCAGTTCTCACCAGGGTGAAGATCCCAGCCCAGTTCCTGCCCTGTGCAGCCCCACTCCCAGCTGTGGAATGAAACTATGTGGAAAAATTAATGATGTGCAACTATGGAGACTGTTCTGGGCCTTCCTCCTTCTCTCTGTCTCTCTCTCTCGTCAAAAACAATAAAAAATAAATCTTAAAAAAAAAAATAATAACAATAGTAAAGCTATTTTATAAACAAATTCTAATGAAAAATGATTTATTTTCCAAAACCCCAAAAATTGGAGGAGAAAAAAATGTTTTACCATTTTTTTCCAGGTCTTCTTAATATTAGTCTCAAGAAAAGAGTGCTGGATTCTCATATCTATGTCTTAATTCAATCTTCTTTTTTTCTTTTTTAAAGATTTATGATTGGAGAGAAATGGGGAGGGCCCAGAGTAGTCTCCATAGTTTTACATCATTAGTTGTGACTTAGGTTTCATTCCATACAGGTGGATGTGGGGCCATGTGGGGCAGGAACCAAACTGGGGGCCTCCCACCTGGGAGATGAGAACCTTTGCTGCCATCCCAGTGGTGACCAGTTGTGCTGCAGTTTAGCACATGGCTTTGCACGGGCCAGGATTCTATCCCTGGACCTCGTGGTTGCTACGCAAGCTCTCAACCTGCTGAGCTATCCTAGCATCCCCTCAATCTTATTTAATTTGCTGTTTTGGTTGAAGTATATGAAGAATATTCAACTTCACACAGTAGGCAGTTGAAAAGGGGAGGAGTGTTCTAATAGCCTTTTCAGATAATTATGGAAATTATTCTTTGATACTAAAGCTCCACAAATAGTAATTTCTTAAATGTTAGTTTTAATGTGGAATCTGAAGCCACATCAGTGAACTTTTCTTATTTACTCTGTTACATTGAAATCCATTAGTCTGTCTTGTACTCAAACTGTACCTTTTACCCACACCTGATTTTGTAACATATATTAGTAATTCAGAAAATATTAGTTCACTGAGTTAAATAGATCTTCCAAATGCTGACACGTTTTTTTATACAATGAAAATTCACAGTTATTGGTGTTGCCACATAGTTAATCAGAAAAAAATCTTACTTTCACTTGAAAGCTCAAATTTTATCATTAGCAGCAAATACAGTAAGTTGTTTTCTTGAAGCCATGAACTCATTTTACTCATTTTTGTGAAGACATCTGGCAGATGCTGTCTAAAGAAGATTATTTGGCTGTCAGTCATTTTTCTTTTTCAAGTAAAAATGATACTCCATGAAAAAAGTGGCTAGTTCAATTTACAACTCACCCAATTGCACAAATACTTTTTCCTTGAGAAAGTTAACCTACTGCAGAAGTGGCTATGCTACAGAAGTAGTTTATATGTAATTCCTGTTTAATGACAATATTTTAGAAAGGAAAGGCCAGTTTTTTTTAACAAGAGCATTCTTAAGTGATCTGGCTTCTTTTTTAACTGAAATACAGTGACTTCTAATATAGCTTGGTGACATTGCCTTCATTCTAAAGCACCAGAAGTTTTACCCACTACATGGTATTGCAGTGCAAATATTAATAAGAAAATAGTAGTAGTAACATGAAAATAATTTTGATCTTATCCACCTTCTGAAAGTCAGTGTTCACACAGGGGTCCTTTGACCACACTTTGAGAGCCACTGTCTTTGTTTATTGTTTGCTTCTATTATACGTGACTGTCACTTTCAATTAATAAAGTCTCTTAAAAGGCTTTATAGTATCACAATTAACATGGACTGTGGAGTCATATTTGGATTTGAACCCTGGTTTGTCCACTTAGTAGTTATAGAAGTTAATGTAATCTCTCTAAGCCATTTAAATGCTTAACGGTTCCTGCCATATATTATATAGTACATGCGGAATGAAAGGAGGCTGTTTTATTTCTACCAACTCGCTTTATCAGGCATTACATCTAAATAACCCTCTGTGTATCCCTGTCAGAATAGTATTTTGTTTGCACTTCCTTTTGTACCAATGTACACCATAATCAAATCACTTCACATGAATTCCTTTTCCCTTCATTAGCACTCAAGTGAAAGCCTATGAGGGATAGTCAAGAAATTCATTGAAGGGAAAGAAGGGTAAAAAAAACCTATTTTTCCTTTTCAATAAATTCACCCTTAACTCTAAAACACTTTTCAGGTTTTTCAGTGAGTTTGTTTATACCCTCTGGAAAAAAGTTTTTGTCCTTAAATTGCAGCTTTAACCTCTTCATCATCTGTAAATTTCTTTCCTCGAAGCTATTTTTTCATATTTGGGAACAGATAAGAATGCAATGGAGTCACATCTGTACTATAGGGAGGGTGGTTTAACATTTGGAAGCCACAGTCATGAAAAGTAGCCAACACAACATTGTTCTTGTGCACGGAGGTGTTGTCATGCGAAAGCAGCACCCCTTTGGTCCATTTTCCTCTTTTCTACTTCACAGATTTTTATTAACTGTTTCAGCATACTGGAGTAGTACTCTCCAGTTATCGTGACACCCTTATCCTTGTAAATGATCAGCAGAATACCCTCTGTATCTAAAAAAAACTTTTTCTAGCCAACTGCAACACCTTGAGCATGCCCTTTTCATGCGATTGCATGGAGCCCTGCTTTGATTCAGGCTCATAATGGTAAACTCAAGTTTTATCTCCAGGACAGTCAGTTTAAAATTTCATCTTTGTTGTTTCAGCAGAGGTCCAAAAACTGTCATGAACACTCAACGCGCTGATGTTTTTGAGGTGTTTTTCTTTGTTTTATGAGGAACTTAAAGACAGTGTGAAAATCAGTTTTATCCATGCTTGGGGTCTTCTTCATGTTTGACGTATTTTTTCAGTGATATCTGAAAGAACACAGACACAAGTAGGCTGCAGTTTGGCACATATGCTAATAATGTCACACAATCAAACTGTGTGTGCACTAGTATTCTCACCTCTCCAATAAGCCCCTGTTCTACGAATTTCTTGACCAACCCCTGTACTTTCTCCTGTTTTTTTTCAATGAAATTGTTTGAAAATTAGTCGTTTCTGACTTCATTTTTCTAATCCTGTGTTGCAGATAGTTTAGTAAATACTTTATGTAGATTTTGAAACTATTTTCCTACAAGGTTGTAGATTTAACCAGAAAATAGCTCTAAATGGACATCATTAGCTACTTTGCTAGTCCAAAAAAACAAGCAAAGATTTCTATTTAAGGTTTTCAAATAACTGTTATCGGTATATCATTCTTGGTTCTTTAGTAAGTATGAAACCCAGTGTTTTCTGGCTTTTTAAAAAGAATAATAGCCTTAAAGATACCATAAACTCATTCTCCATAGTATTAATATGAAAAGTTAGATCTGGTAGCTTTAGGCTGAAAGAGCTCATTTTTTAAATATTATGTAGTTAATGTTTTAGAGAACAGAAACCCAGCTCAGATTAGTTTACTCATAATGGGGGAATCTAGCTTTTATAACCTGGTAAATCCAGTACCACAGATGGCAATAATTATAAGAGTACAGTGTTCCCTCGCCACTTCGTGCTTCATGTTTTGCGGCTTCAGTGCTTCGCGGGTTTTTCCAAAATAGTCATCAAAAAATAAAAATGAAAAAATACAACCGTGTCGGCAGCCACATGGCGGAAAGGAGCGTTGTTTCATGTGGATGCGCGCGAGAGAAGGATCCCTGCATGTCAAACAAAGAGATGAGTTGACTCAGAGTACATCCCACGGGCTCTCATAAAGGCGCGTGATTGGTTTCCGGTGCGACATCGACCAATGAGAGTAC
>PVKE010022440.1:0-25567 GCA_004027555.1 Craseonycteris thonglongyai | reverse complement strand
TTATGTGCCCACCACCCAGAATCAGCTCCCCTTCCATCACCATATATCCGGTGCCCACTCCCACCTCCCCCCACAACTCTCCCTCCCCCCTCCTCCCCCCTCTCCAGGTAACCACCAAACCATTGAGTGTGTCCATAACGCTGGTGCCCTCTCCCACCTCCCCTCCCACTCTCCTTCGCCCCTCCTTCCCTGCCCTCAGGCAATCACCAAGCTATTGAGTGTGTCCATAGGTCTCTGTGTCTTTGTTACTTTCAGTTTTATATTCCACCTATAAGTGAGGTCATATGTTTCCTGATTCTTTCAGTCTGGAAGTCCAGGTATTTTTTGAAGACCATTGTTTCCTTCTTGCTCCAAAGTTTCAGGACAGTGATTACCTTCAAAGTCTTGCATATTTATCAGATATTTTTCTAGAAATAAACAAACTCAACTTGGGACTTCAAAACAGTTTGATCACTATATTCAAAGTAACTGACAAAATTAGTCAATGATTAAAAAACTGGACTTTTGGAAAGAATGTGTTGAAAGAGGTCAGCCTAAAGCTTTTTAAACTCTGTACAACTTGACTTGCACCTTTCCCAAAATGTGGAAGAGAATATTGTAAGTCACTTGGATGGTCTTAAAATGTCCTTTTATAAGTATTTCCCTCAATGTGGAAAAGAAAACAACTCAATTGTACATCCTTTCAATAAAGAATTCTTCAAAGAGGCTAAGCTATTAATCAATGAAAAAGAGCGGTTAATCAAACTTTCAACAGATTCTTCTTTAAATTCTGATTTTAAAAGAAATAATCTTTTTACCTTCTGGGTAGATATTAGTGAGGAAGACAAACAGCTTAGTGAGATGGCACTCAAATACCTCTTGCCATTTACTAATAATACTGAACTGGTGAAAAAAGCTTTTTCTTCTTACACCATCATAAAAAACAAGTACTGCAACAAGCTTAATGCAAGTCCTAATTTAAGATTGTATCTTGCATCCTTTGAGTTTGATTTCAAGAAACTAAATGCATCAAAGCAAGCTCCATGATCTCACTAACCATGTTTCAATTGGCTAGTGATCTGCTTAACAGTTATTATGGGCTTTTCAGATAACACACACATTATTAATAATAAATTAAAAGTTTGTTAAATACTTGATCATCATTATCAATAATTAACTGTTATGAATGTTGTAAAATTCAATCTGTGCTCTGTACTTTTAGTGTAGTAATTTTTCTTTCCTAACTTATTAATCTCATTTCTACTATTTTACATTAAGATAGGCACTGAACAAAAGTGTCAGTATTTAAAAACAGCTGTTTTAAAAACAAGGGGTACAACTTATAGAAATGGGGTACACAAGTGGAAAGAGGTTGGGGAACCATTGCAATAGAATGTTCTGGCAGCACAGTAGTATTACATGATTTAAATGTTTATATTAGGGGTGTCTAACCTTTTGGCTTCCCTGGACCACACTGGAAGAAGAAGAATTGTCTTGGGCCACATATAAAATACAATAACACTAACGATAGCTGATGAGCTAAAAATAATAATAAAAAATAAATTTTAAAAGGTTGTAAAAACATCTTATCATGTTTTAAGAAAGTTTATGAATTTGTTTTGGGCTGCATTCAAAACCGTCCTGGGCTACAGGTTGGACATGCCTGGTTTAAAGGATCCCTCAGCTCTGTGTGAAGAAGCCTGTAGGGACACAGATCAGAGCAGGGATGGCTGTGATGAGGTAAGAGGGGTACTGTTGGCCTGAGTCTCAGGTGGAAGTGGTTTTTTCTCAGATGCTGTAGGCAGAACAAGGAGGCCTGGAGCCATCCCTCTGACAGCCTTGGATCCTGCAGGAGTCAGGTCTCCATAAGTCATTCTGAACCGCCCCCCCGACTTCTGACACCACTCATTAGCCACCTCTATTTGAAGCATCAGCTCACGCATCTCTGTTGTCACCCACTGCCTCCAATGGTCACCGAATCCTGCCCAGGTCTGAACCAACTGGCCTTTGCTGCACACCCAACTCAATGTCCTCCAGGTTCCGGGGTGTGAGGGCATAACCCTGAAATTCATGCTTCATCCACTCAGAGCCCTGGTTTCTCTGCACCCCTCGCCTTCCACTATAACCAGAGCATCCTGGGGTCAGCCCCTCCTTCCTTCATACTCACTGAGGGACCAGCCACCTCCTCCCTGCTCCTCCTCCATCCACCCCACCCTGGGAAGCATCCTCCCCCTACCTCTCCAAAACTAGCTAAATATTCCAAAATGACATACTCAGAGTGATTGTTGAATTTGTTAGGTGTGATTGTGATCCTTTGGTTTTAGTTTTTAAAGTCTTATCTGTTAGAGATTCGTTCTGAATATTTATAGGTGAAATGATATGATGTCCAAGTCTTCCTTTAAAACATACCAGCTCAAATCAATAAATACAAAATGAAGAAGGTGACCGCAGGAAAAGAAAGAAGATGGTGTTGGTGATTGTCGGACCTGGGTGGCAGGTACTTGAGGATTTGTTTGTACTGTTGGTTCTACTTTTATGACTTGGAACTTTCCATAATAAAAAAGTAAAAACAATGCAAATAGGAGCACAACCCTGCGGAGGCCTTCAGGTCTTTGTCCTTTTGTCCTGAGGGCTTCCTGTTGCCCTCAGGACAAAGTCCAAACACTTTCAGAGAGTGAAGGACAAGGTGGGCACAGCTCACCAACGCTGTTCAGTACTCCTGGCTCGTGGTGAAAATCAAAAGCAAGCAGACTTGTAGTCCATTTGTCATTAGATTAAACCCCCCTACAGACAGGACAAGCCCTTCCTGCCTGGACCAGGGTGGACAGCTCCCACTGCCCCTCCTCCCCTGTACACCGACCCACTTTTGCCATGACATCTAACCCCATCATTGTCTGACAATCCTCAACAACCTATGTTTACAGGGGAACTGTGGCCATTTTTCTTACCTCATTGCCTTTTCCTATGTGTTTCCCTTTGCCTGCAGCATCTTTCTTACAGTTTTTCACCTGCTAACTCCTGCTTTTCATGAGGACTTGGTTTCGGTACCACCGCCTCCAGGAAGCCCTTCCTGACCTCCCCTGCCGTGTGTTGTACCTTTTGCCGTCTTGCTCCCCCTCTGCTGGGAGGGCCCACCTCTGTTCCTGATGGGAGGGTGGAGACCAGGTCACCTTGTTCATTGTTGCATTGCTGGGCCTAACACACAGAGGGGACTCAATAAATATCTGTTGAATAAATAATGAAACTCTGTTCCTATTTCCATTTCAATAAGCAGCAGACCCACCAGCCTGTCTCCCCGCCTGACATTGGAGTAAGCATTGATTAACTGTTCAAGAGCAGCTATAAGCCTAAAACTCAAGTTTAGGAAGAGGCCTCTCAATCTAGCCAGATCCCAGAAGCCTTAAACAACCAAATGCAAACTGCAGAGGGAGATGCCCCCACCCCTCGCCTTTAATTCCTCATCTGAGGGTCTAATAATGGCCACAGAGCCCGAAGGTCCATAGAGCCTCTGAGCCTCCCATCTGTAACTCATGGGGACATGACGCTCACCTGGACACCTGGGCCTCCCCATAGACCAATTTAGTCAGTCTCAGCCAGGTGGGCCCAGGTGCTGGGTGTGCAGAGCTCCTCACGTGATTCCAATGTGCACCCAGGCTAAAAACCAGCCCTATGGAGTAAGGAAAATGTCCTGAAACACCTGCCTCCTGCTGAGGGAATTTAAGGATGACCAGGCGGCTGGAGGGTGTGGCTCTCTGTCAGGTGAGTGACAAGCAGGTGCTGACCTGTTCCTGTGTGTGAGTGCCGGCACTCCTGGTGTGGTTGTGTTCACCCTAGCCGTCTCCTAGGCATTGACCAGACACCTCACTCTTGTTCAGGTAATAACCATGAAGCTGCTTGGGGCCCTGGGGAGGGGCCACGGTCCTGCCCTCCCCATAGTCAGCTTTAAAGAACTGTGCTCAGAGTCTTTGGCTTGTGTCCAGGATGGGCAAGGAGGATGTGGCAGACATTGAGTGTCCCTTTATTCTGCAAAGCCCGGATGGGAACTTGCAGGGTGTGTGTGTGCCTCCCTGCTTCAAATGTGGTGTCTGGACGTGTCTTGTTCACATTGGCAAAGCTCTGTGGGGAGCCCAAAAATGCCAAGGTGGGGCCCTGTCCCCACCCTGCACCTGCTGGCCCCCAACCCCCAAGCACTGGTGGTGCCTGCTTGCTGACCTGTGTGCCCTGGAACAGAGGTCAGTCGGTGCTTCCTGGGGAATAAGCCTCACTCACTCTATCCTCAAGTATAGTTTTAGTTTAAAACAAATCCCACTTTATTTCTGATGTAGATCTGAACATATTGACATGAAAATATGTCCATGGGGCAGGTGAAGAGAAAAAACATGTCCCCAAACCATGCATCAAGATCCCCTTCTGTAGTTAGCCCCTCAGCACATGTGCTAAGCCACGGGGGCCAGAAAGGGTGGTGTCACTTTAAAGGTTAACTGGGAGGAGCAGTGGTGTTATCGGGCCTTAATACTCAACACGTTGCTGAAATGTGTTAACTTAAAATCAGAAAAATACTGCTTTAGAGACTCCAGCTCTTGGGTGCTGTGATATATATCTTAATTTAACACAGTTCTCAGTTCGTGAAAGATGCATACAAAGCTTGGCTAGATCTAGATAAGCATAGAAAAAAATAAAATGTCCTATAGTGCCCTAACCAGAGAAAGTGACTCAGGGCCATTAACAAGACTTGTCCAGGATCCCTTAGGATCAGCCAGGGCAGGGGTCTCAGGGTGTGGGAAGCAGCAGAGCTGGCCTGAGGTTTGGGGGAGTGAGGAGGGTATGTGTAGATAAAGCCCCTAAGTTAGTGATGTTTGCCTGAATGACCAGTTCAGCTTTCTCTGGAGCTCAGACTCAGAGAAGCTCTGGTACAGAATGGCAGGGTTCTCCCGGATGCTACAAATAGCAACATGAGGGAAGGAAGCACACTTTGAGCTGTGACTAGAGAAGCTTGCAAAAGCCAGAAGGATTTGCTTTGCAGCTGGCTTTGCAGATTGTCCCCAAGTGAAGAGGTCTTGCCAAATCCGTGACTTTCAAACTGCTCCCTCAAGATGCCTCAGGGAGAAGGGCAGGCCCTGCTTGATCGCAGTTGTGCTTTCTCTGCTTACACTGTCTCATCCTGGTCTCCCACTTGATATTTGATTTGGAGGGAGATGGCAGCCATCTGAACCCCTGGATCCACTGCCAAGGTTCCGTATGACCAGAACTTCTGGGATGTGGCAAAAGCATGGATAGTTCCCATGATGAGGTCCTAGAACTAGGCACAACCTTGGGTGTTGCCAGAAGCAAAAGCCTATTATCTCTTTGTACCAAACTGGCCACTTATGCATATTCAGACAATCCCATGGGCTGAACAGGTCATGCCACTTACAGTGAGTGAGACAGCAATGAGGTGGCAACAAAGAGTATTTCAAAGGTGGCCTCCATTGTTTTCATGGCCTAAAACATATGCTTTCCTAGTTTTCAACATCTCACCCCATGTATTAAGTGCTGTCATAGTGACTTGGTGTTTTTCTAATCAGACCGTGAACTAGGTTGAAGTCCTGGTTCTGATACGTCACAGCTGTGGGAACTCAGGGACTTTGTGGTCTATCATGTCTGGGATGGTTTCCCCACCTGCAAAATGAGACCCTCTTCTTTATTTCTGATGTTGCTTCATTTAATCTTAAGTGTCCAACATTCCTGGTATGTCATCAGTGTGTTTTGGCCATAGCTCCCTGAAATAATCCCATAATACTAGTCTCCAGACTTATAAAATGTCATGTGTCTTATCTCTTGGAGATGTAGGATATAGCTTCTTATTAAACCCAAACCTGGGGTCCCAATGAATAATCCTCTTGAAACTGATTATTAGAGCCTCTTTTGAGATGGTGTTTTAAAGGGTGTCGTAATTAATAGCAATGATTTTACCTTGTGGTCTTAAAAAGCAACTCTTGTCTTCCTTATGGGGAAGAATTTGAGATTACTTCAAAGTAGATGAAAGGATAGAACATAGTTACTCTGGCCTGACATTCCAGAGGTGAGATTGTCCTGCCATATAGGCCTCCTCTTTCTGATGTGCTGTGGGAGGGAAAGCTACCTCCAGCTTTAACTTTTAATTGAATTAATCTAAAGCTTAAGATTGTCTTGAGCCAACTTCTGTGAGGTGCTTTCCCTGCTAAACACACAGCAACTGAGGACTTTGGCTATCACTGAGGCCCATCTGTATGGGGTTGGGGTGGGCATGGGAGAGGTGGCCAGCATGACCTTCTTACCAGAATGGTTGAGAACTTAATGTTCCTTTGAGCCCTTGTATCACTCTCCACCTCTCCAGACTGGGCTATGCTGGGGGTCATGCCACGATTGGTCAACTCCAGGAAGGAATTTGCTTTTCCCATTTGTGGATTTGCAGGTAAGTTGTAGGCTATTCTTGCCCAAGCTGCTAAGGAAACTAATACTTTCACAGTCAGCTGACTGTGTTCTCCTATCTTGCTGTGGCTGGCTAGTGGCACTTTGGTTTAGTGACATGTCCCTGGGCTGATAGCCACTGCTAGTAGTAGTGCCTTTGATACTATATTCCATTGTTCTATCTCAAATTGCATTCTTTCTCCTGGTCACTTGCTGATTCTTTGTTCTCTTGGGTACTAATATACGTGTTACCAAGACTCAATTCTCATTCTGTTCTCACATAGAGTTCATTTCCGTAGAAATTAATCTCAGCTTTCTATTCAGTTATGAAATTCTTCAAGTTGTCTACATTATCCCTTCTAAATTGATAAATCTAAATTAGTCTTTACTACTCAAATCATTTCCAGCTGTTATACACTTAGGACTAGAGTTTTCTTTATCTAGCTTTCTCTTTTCTATATTGTAATCTGGCCCATCTGTATACTTGGAAATAGACAGATATTCATTACTTGTAGAAAGTTCAAATTTGACCTGATTTGAATAACCTCCTCTAATTGGGGGCAAACTCCCTTTGTGACCTTACCACCAACCCACCCCCATCCAATGCATATTTGAGTACCTATTTAGCATATGAGGGCTGTCAGGAAAAAACCTAGCCATTGTCAATATAACAAGAATGGATACATGACTGGATACTTTCCAGACAGCCCTCATATGCCATGCTTTGTGAAGAGGCTGAGAAATCATTGCTAAGACAAACACACTCCCATTGTTTTGGGGCATAGTGGGAGAGGGGTAAGATGTACAAGGAACAAGAAAATATTGGCTGGTACTAAAAGCTCTGGAGAAAACCAACTGGGAAGCTATGTAGATGGGAAAGAGTTGTTGGAGAGGGAGTGGGCTAGGGCCAGCTCACTCAGGCATTGTAGGGAGTTTGAGTGTTCTTCTAAGATCAATGGGTCTCCAGCAGAGGGTTTTTCCGTGGGAGAAATTGCACAATCAGGTTCTTTTCTTTAAAAGGCCACATGGCTTCTGTGTAGAGAACAGATCAGAATAAGGTAATGGTAGGAGCAGGGAGAATAGATGGGAGGCAATTGTGGTAGTGTGGGTGAAAGATGATGGTGGGCTGGTCTGGGGGAGGCTGTCTACCAAAGAATTAAAAGGAGTGGGTCACACTGAGACTGTCCTGACCCAATGTGCTGGTGGATTGGGTGTGGGAAGAGGGCCATCTTCCTCTTGTAGCCTGGTTAATTGCTCACAGTCCTACACATATGCTCTATAGAACTCCTTGGACATAGCCACATGGAGGGGTTCAGTGCTTTACTTCAGCCTACCCTACAAAGGCCCAGCTCAGGCTAAACTGGCTTTGAGATGGTTCCCTTCCTCCTGCATCCCAGGGCTGGTCCCCTCTGAGCTCCCAAGGTGCTCATCACTTATTAGCTGGCATGCTGATATTTATGGAAACGGACTTCCTGAGTCTCCTCTCTATTCCACTGTGAGCCCTTTAGAGGCTTAGAACCCAGACAACTTTAACATAGTAACCAGCACACTAGACACTGGAAATCTCTTTGTAACTGTCCTGTCTGCAGGTGGTTTACTTCTTCCAGTAAATATGCCAACTTTCGAAGCTCCAGAAGAGAGGCTGAGAAAATTTAAGTACCGAGGCAAAGATGCATCTGTGAGTATGAAGCAGCTGCCTTGCTCTATCAAGGACTAGCACAGTAAGAAGCCCATGGCTGAAATGTATTAAAAATGGAGTGAGGGTTAGTGGGGGACAAGGGGGATGACAAGCAAAATGTTCATTTGTGAATAGGTGCATGGGTGTTCACCCAATATTTCTTTCAACTTTTCTGTTATGTTTGAAATTATCATAATAACATATTGAGGATGAGGAGGACTAAAGCTCAAGGACTCACGAGTCAGGCAACTGTGGACTCAAATCAAAATGCCCATGTGATCTCAAACCTATTAACTAAGAGCTTCAGTTTTTCATCTAAAGGGTGTCCCAAAACTCACGCAAGATTTGAATTTTGTGTCATTTGTGTGGTAAAGTGTTGCCAATGATAAAAAAGACAGTGTCACAGCTGACAGTTTAGGGTTACTAAAAATGGAGCGCTACACGAAAGAACAACATGTTTTCATTGTTGAGCAATGAAAATTTACAATTTTTAATTATAAACCTGTGTTTTCTATCAAAATTACTGCTTGCGTGAATTTTGGGACACCCTTTATAAAACAGAGCTGATGCCAACCTCTTAGGGACTGCATAGCAGCAGCAAATGCCTGGCATAGAGATGCTTAACTGCAGCTACTCATGTCAGGGAGACTTAGCAAGGAGCTAAGATGTTTGGATTACAGTGTGGCCAAAAAGTATGCCTTACAGAAATAGGACTTTGAACTGAAAAGTCCAGATTGTTCTTCCAGTTGCCAGGCTGAGCACAAGGGCCTGCACACGGAGCCCTTGCCATGTGTGGGTTCTAACTCTCATTTGATTTATCTGGTCTGTTTTCTGGTTCCAGCTCTATGTCCTTTATCTATGTATCTTGACTGTCATGTCATACAAGGTTGGGCACATCTTGGGAATCTGAAAGGCAGCTGAGGATGAGAGAAGCACAAGGTCACACAGCTGGCCTAGTAGGATACCACCCAGAGCCAAATCACTCTTACACCTCTTCCAACAAGCATGGCTGTGTGACTTCCAAGACCACTACAGGTTAAAGGAAACCAATTAGAACAAAGGAATTGAACCCTCTCTGTGGAGAGAAGCAGGAAGTGCCAGGAGATGAGCAGGGAGAGTACATAAGGAGAGGACACTTAGTAAGGGCCAAGAGTACAATTGGCTCTGTGGGCCCCAAAGATGTCCCTACTGTGCTGGATAGCACCATGATGACCCTATTTTCAATGAAGAGGTACATGGCTTGTTTAAGGAACCAGAGTATCTAATACATATGAACTGCCTTAAATTAATACTTAAAGACTTTAACCTAAAACTCATCTATTCATGTAGGTTAGATCATTTCCCCAGGATTCTCAATACTACAATATCTGAATTTCACTCGCTATAAGGAAAAAAGGCTTATTTTTATTTTTAATTTTAATCTCCCTCAGTCTGGTGTCCAAGTGAAACTCTTGGAATTGGATCGAAGTGTAAGTGACCTAGAGCGTGATTCCCAACCAGTGGAAATGGTTAGGAACATTTGGGCCTGGGGGTTCCATTCATAGCCCCAACTGTTGCCCTACTGTTGGAAGGCCCAGGCCTGCTCTTTGGGAACTAGATCAGTCTAATGAAGATGTGCTCAGACTCAGGGCCACAGGATGCTTTGCTCAGCTGTTTCTACAGCCGAGAATCCTGACCTGTCAAGGGTGTACGTGACCTTCCTTTAGTGTGGGAGGAAGATGGACTGGTTTTCTGGATGTGGTATAGTAGGAGAAAGCAGAAGACTAAACCAAGCCGAGACTACTTACTAGCTGTGTGATTTTAACTCCTCCAGCCTGTTGCAGCTGTAAAATGAAAGCAGATGCTTTGAAGCATGTTGTAAAGGCTAAATGTGGTAACAGCTTGACTTCCCAAAATGCTCCAATTCTCTTTCTTTCCCTCACTAGATTAGGCGGCAACAACGGATAGAAGTCAGCCTGCGGCTCCGGAAGGCCAAGAAAGATGAGCAGGCCTTAAAGAGAAGAAATGTCACCAATCTCTCCCTTGACCCGCCTTTTGAACCAACCAAAAGGGTACGTTGAATGGTGGGGTTTAGAACAGTCGTGTGTCAAACATGTCCTTGGTAAGTTTCTCTGGCTTGAAAATGTTTGATTCAGAACTTGCGAGCTCTAATAGAGGGTCTTGAAGTTAAGGGGTAGAGAAATCATAGTAGCGCTAAATTGATACTGTCTGAAAGCTAAGGGTCATGATCTTTGTGGCTGTGAGTCTGAGATCTGTGGGGTCTTTTTAAATTTGTTTAATTTATTAGGGTTACATTGATTAGTAAAAATTACATGGGTTCCAGGTGTACAACTCTACAGAACTTTGTCTATGTGTTACAATAGGTATTGACCACCCAGAGTCAGCTTTCTTTCCATCACCATACATTTAGCTCCCTCTCCCTCCTCTCTCACCTCCCTCCCTTCTTACCCATCCATCTCCCACCTTACCTGGTAACCACTAATCTTTTGACTGTGTCCATGAGTTTTTGTTTCTTTGTTGCTTTCAGTTTTATATTCCACATATGAGTGAAGTCATGTGTTTCTTAGCTTTTTCTGTCTGGCTTATTTCACTTAGCATGATGATCTCAAGTTCCATCCATGTTGTTGCAAATGGCAGAATTTCATCTTTTCTTATTGCTGAGTAATATTCCATTGTATGTATGTACCACAGATTTTTTATCCAGTTATCTATCAAGGGGCACTTGGGTTATTCCCATGTGTTGGCCACCGGTAATAGTGCTGCGATGAACATTGGGGTACATATGTTTTAATTTTTAATTGTTAAATGCATTGGGGTGACATTGATTGATAACAATTACATTGTTTCCAGGTGTACAATTCTACATTACATTGTCTATACATCACATTATGTGCTCACCACCCAGAATCAGCTCACTTTCCATCACCGTGTATTTGATGCCCCCTCCAGCTCTCCCACCCGCCTCCCCCCATACCCTCAGGTAACCACTGAACTATTGACTGGGTCCATGAGTTTTTGTTTCTTTGTTACCTTCAGTTTTATACCCCACCTTTAAGTGAGGTCATATGTTTCTTGATTCTTTTAGTCTGACTTATTTGGCTTAATAAGATGTTTTAAAGGTCTGTCCATGTTGTCACAAATGGCTGTATTTCATCTTCTGTTATTGCTGAGTAGTATTCCATTGTGTAAATGTACCACAACTTCTTTTTCCAGTCATCTATCAAAGGACACTTTGGTTGTTTCCACGACTTGGCCACTGTGAACAGTGCTGTGATGAACATTGGGGTGCATATATCTTTGCAGAGTAAGGTTCTCAGGTTTTTTGGGTAGATACCCAGGAGAGGGATTGCTGGGTCATATGGCAATTCCATTCCTGGTTTTTTGAGGAACCTCCATACAACCTTCCACAGTGGTTGTACCAGTTTACATTCCCACCAGCAGTGTATGAGGGTTCCTTTTTGTCCACAGCCTCTCCAGCACTTGTTATCACTTGTCTTGTTGATTATAGCCATTCTAACAGGTGTGACGTGGTATCTCATTGTGGTTTTAATTTGCATTTCCCTAATTGCTAGTGATGTTGAGTATCTGTTGGCCATTTGTATGTCTTCATGGGAGAAGTGTCTGTTTAGGTCTTCTGCCCATTTTTTAATTAGATTGTTTTTTTGTTGTTGTTGAGTTGTATGAGTTCTTTATATATTTTAGATATTAGCCCCTTATCAGAGGCATTGTTTGTAAATATTTTCTCCCATTCAGTTGGTTTCCTTTTTACTTAGTTGATGGTGTCCTTTGCTGTGTAGAAGCTTTTAAGTTTGATATAGTCCCATTCATTTATTTTTGCTTTTACTTCCCCTGCCTTTGGGTCAAGTTCATAAAGTGCTCTCTGAGCCCGAGGTCTTTAAGTTTCGTACCAATGCTTTCTTCTGTGCACTTCATTGTTTCGGGTCTTCTGTGGAGGTCCTTAATCCACTTTGAGTTAATTTTGGTATATGATGACAGTTCACAGTCCAGATTCATTCTTTTGTATGTGGTTTTCCAATTTTCCCAGCACCCTTTACTGAAGAGGCTTTCTTTTCTCCATTGTATATTTTTTGCTCCTTTCTCAAAGATTATCTGTCCATATATTTGTAGGTTTATTTCTGGGTTTTTTACTCTGTTCCATTGGTCTGTATGTCTGTTTTCCTGCCAATATCACACTGTTTTGATTATTGACACTGTAGTAGAGACTGAAGTTGGGGAACGTGATGCCTCCAGACTTATTTATTTATTTGTTTTCCGGAGGATTGCTTTGGAGATTCGGGGTCTTTTGTGGTTCCATATAAATCTGATAATTTTTTTTTAATCTGTTTCTTTAAAGAATGTCTGTGGGATTTTGATGGGAATTGCATTGAATCTGTATATTGCTTTGGGTAATATGGCCATTTTAACTATGTTGATTTTTCCAATCCGTGAACACAAAATACCTTTCCATTTCATTGTATTTTCTTCTATTTCTTTTAATAGTGTCTTATAGTTTTCCATGTATAAGTCCTTCACCTTCTTTAAGTTTATTCCTAAGTATTTTATTCTTTTTGTTTTGATCACAAATGGTATCATTTTTCTCATTTCTTTTTCTGAAGTTTCGGTGTTTGTATATAAAAATGCTGTGGATTTTTGCACATTGATTTTGTATCCTGCAACTTTACTATACTCAGTTATTATTTGTTCTAGTTTTCTGGTGGAGTCTTTAGGGTTTTCTTTTTTCTTTTTCTTTTTTTTTTTTCAGGGAGAACACAGCTTTATTACACCAGCGGGCCCAGTAGGATAATTCCCAAAGACTCAGGGTTTTCTATATAAAGGGTCATGTTGTTTGCAAAAAGTAATAGTTTAACTTCTTAACTCCCAATTTGGATGCCTTTTAGTTCTTTTTCCTGCCTAATGGCTCTGGCTAGAACTTCCAGCACTATACTGAATAGCAGTGGTGACAGGGTACATCCCTGTCTTGTTACTGATTTTAGAAAAAAAGGTTTCAGTTTTTCCCCATTCAGTATGGCATTCACTGAGGGTTTGTCATATATGGCCTATATTATGTTGAAGTACTTTACTTCTATACCCATTTTATTAAGTGTTTTGATCATAAATGGATGTTGTATCTTGTCGAATGCTTTTTCTGCATCAATTGATATAACCATATGGGTTTTATCTTTTATTTTGTTTATGCGGTGTATCACATTGATCAATTTGCATATATCGAATCGTCCTTGTGCCCCTGGGATGAATCCCACTTGATTATGACATATAATCTTTTTAATGCATTATTGTATTCTATTTGCTAATATTTTCTTTAGGATTTTTGCATCAGTGTTCATCAGAGATATTGGTCTATTCTTTTTTTATGATGTCCTAGCCAGGCTTTGGTATTAGGTTAATGTTGGCCTCATAGAATGAGTTGGAAAGTATTGCCTCTTCTTCAATTTTTTGGAAAAGTTTGAGGAGGATAGGTGTTAGTTTCTCTTTGAATGCCTGGTAAAATTCATTAGTGAGACCATCTGGTCCTGGACAATTGCTTTTGGGGAGGTATTGGATGATTGTTTCAATTTCCTTACTGTTTATGGTCTGTTTATGTCATCCAGTTCTTCTTGGTTGTCTAGGTAGATTATATGTTTCTAAAAACTTATCCATTTCTCTAGGTTTTTAAATTTGGTGGCATACAGTTCTTCATAGTATTCTTGTATGATCCTTAGTATTTCTGTGGTATCAGTTGTTATTTCCCCTCTTTCATTTCTAATTTGGATTATTTGTGTCTTTTCTGTTTTTCCCTTGGTGAGCCTAGCCAGGGGGTTGTCAATTTTATTAACTTTTTCAAAGAACCAGCTTTGTTGCATTATTTTTTCTATTGTTTTTTTTATTCTCTATTTCATTTAGTTCTACTTTAATTTTTATTATTCCCTTCCTTCTGCTGGCTTTGGGTATTTTTTGTTCTTCTTTTTCTAGTTCTTAAAGATGTGCTATTAGGTTGTTTACTTGTGATTTTTCTTATTTCTTGAGATAGGCATGTAGTGATATAAATTTCTCTCTTATAGCTGCTTTTGCTGCATCCCAGTAATTTTGGTATGTTGTGCTTTCATTGTCATTTGATTCTATGTATTTTTTAATCTCTTCTTATATTTCTTCTTTGATCCAGTCATTTTTTAATAACATGTTTAATCTCCATGTAATTGTGGGTTTTCCTGCTTTTTTTTTTTTTTTTGTAGTTGATGTCCAGTTTCAAAGCTTTGTGATCAGAGAATACACTTGGTATGATTTCAATCTTATTAAATTTGATGAGGCTAGCTTTGTGTCCCCACATGTGGTCTATCCTTGAGATTGTTCCATGTGCACCAGAAAAGAATGTATAGTCCTGTGTTGTAAGATGAAGTATCCTATAAATGTTGATTTGTCCAATTGCTGTAATGTATCATTTAAAGCTGATATTTCCTTATTTATTTTCTGTTTGGATGATCTGTCCATGGCTGACAATGGGATGTTTAAGTTCCCTACTATAATTATGTTTTTGTCAGTTCCTCCTTTTAGATCTGTTAGTAGTTGCTTTGTCAATTTTGGTGCTTCTTGATTGGGGGCGTATACATTAATAAGTGTAATATCTTCTTGTTGTATTGTTCCCTTTATCATTATGAAATGTATATCTTTGTCTCTTAGTATTTTTTTTATCCTAAAGTCAGCTTTGTCAGATATAAGTGTGGCTACACCTGCTTTTCTCTGGGTTCCATTTGCTTGGAGTATTTTTTTCCACCCTTTCACTTTGAGTCTGTGTTTGTCCTTTTGGCTGAGGTGTGTCTCTTGTAGGCAGCATAAGATTGGTTTTTGTTCTTTAATTCAGTTTACTACTCTGTCTTTTTATTGGTGAGTTCAGTCCATTTACATTTAGGGTGATGATTAATATATGAGGATTTTCTATAACCATTTTATGTTTTATTTTCTGGTAGCTCTTTTTTTTTCATGGCTTCTTTGCTTTTTCATTCCCATCAGTTATTTTAGTTTGATGGTGTTTGACTGTTTTCTCTTCTTTTAAATATTTTTTTTTATTGTTTTTGACAGAGAGAGAGAGATACAGAGACAAAGACAGAGAGAAGGGGGAGGGCCCAGAATAGTCTCCATAGTTGTACATCATCAGTTTTTCCACATAGTTTTATTCCACAGGTGGGCTTGGGATGGCACAGGGCAGGAACCGGGCCGGGGGGTCTCACCCCAGTGAGAATCGAACTGGGGGCACTCCCCAGTTCAGCATATGGGTCTGCAAGGGCTGGGGCCGGGATTCGATCCTCGGTCCCCGGTGCTGCAAAGTGAGTGCTTAACCCACTGAGCCATCCCAACTTCCCCTGTTTTCTCTTCATTTATTGGTATGTGTCCCAGTTCCAAATTCTTTTTCAGTGGTTACCATGAACTTTATATAAAAGGAAGTTTCATATATGCAACTGGTTCCTTTTCTTAAGGATGTTTCTTATCTCCATTCTCTTTGAAAATTTAAACCTTTACTTCCTCCTCTTTTATGTTTTTGTTATTCCAGTTTATCCCTATTTACTTTTACTTTTTGTTTCAGGTTCAATCACCTCCTTCAGTATTTCTTGAAATGCTGGCCTTGTGCTGGAGAATTCCTTCAGTTTACGTCTGAAAAGGTCTTTATTCCTCCTTCATATCTAAAGGATAACTTTGCTGGGTATAAGATTCTTGGCTGGTAATTTTTCTCCTTTAATATTTTTAATACTTTGTTCCATTCCCTTCTGGCTTATAGAGTTTCTGTTGAGAAATCTGATGATAGTCTGATGGGCTTTTCTTTATAGGTTATGGTGTCCTTTTTTCTGGCTGCCTTGAGGATTCTTTCTTTGTCTTTGACCTTTGATGTCTTCAGTATAATGTGCCTTGGGGAGGGTTTGCTAGGATTCAAGTATCTAGGGATCTTATTTCCTACTTGAATTTGAGGTTCCAGTTCTTGCCATAGATTTGGGAAGTTTTCATCTACTATTTGTCTGAGCAAATTCTCTGTGCCCATCTTGTCCTCTGCTCCCTCTGGAATACCTATTATTCTGATATTATTTTTTCTAATGGAGTGAGATAGTTCTTGTAAATATCTTTCATTTCTTTTAGCTTTTAGGTCTCTCTCTTCTTACTTCTGTGACATTTCCAAATTTCTGTCTTCGACTTCACTAGTTCCTCCATCTGGTCAGCTCTGCTTCCTATGCTAGCTATTTCATTTTTCTTTTTTTTTAGTGTGTTGTTTAATCTCCAGAATTTCTCTTTGCTTCTTTTTTTATAGGTTCACTTTCCTTTCTGAGATCACTTAGCTCCTTCTGTGTACTCTCCCAGTTTTCTTTGCGCTCTTTGGGTGTTTTCAGAATTGCAGTCTTGAATTCTCTGTCATTTAGTTCAGATGTTTCTGTGTCTTCAAGTTCCTTTACTGGCGATTTTTCTCTTTCTTTCTGAGCACCTTTTTTCACAAGGGTATTCATCGCTGTTGGAGTGTTTTTTTTCCTGGACATGAGGACTTTTCCCCTAGTAGATGTGAAGAAATCTTTCTTTTACTTCCTAGTTGATGTTGCTGCAGTGTCACATAATGTTTTCTCTTGTTTATTTGGTTTTCTCACAGCAGGAGACTTCCTAGGAGATGGGCTTCTCTTTGACTCAGTTGCCCTGGACTCTCTATGCCTCCTCTTTGGGAAGGTGCAGTGGGCAATGATATTCTATGCCTCAGAGATCCCACTGCTTTCAGAAGCTGCCACAGGTAGATCCCTCTGTTGGCTTCAGCTGGATAGGTGGGGGTGGGGCCTGTTGGGAAAGGCGCTGGTCTGATTGCATTGTAGAGTAATGGTGGCTTCCCTCTGCTGGCTTCAGAAAGAAGGGTAAGGGCAGGGTTTGTTGGGAAAGGCACAGGTCTGATTGTGTCACTGGGTAATGGCAGCTTCCCGTCAGCAGCTCACTGAAGGCAGACTCTGGGTGAGGCAGGTGGGGCATCCATGGGAGACAGCAAGTGGAAGCAGCCAGGCTCTGTGTCCAAGGCCATGCAGCTCTCTGGTTGGGGCCCCACCTCACCGAGGGCCACTCTGTGCCTCAGCCGCCAGCACACTCCCACTGCTGGCACTCTAGCCACCAGAACGCCTTCCTTCTGCTCCGGTCACTGTTCTTACAATCCACGGGCCCCCAGCTCCAGTTGCCTGACCCACACGCCGGCAGCCGGATCCTCACTCTGGTCACCGGCACGGATCTCTGGCTGCTGCTGGGGCCTCGCTCCGGCCTCCTGCACTGCGCTCTGGCCAGCCTCACTGCACCCCAGCTGTTCCCCCCGCACTCCCACCCGGGCCTCTCGCCACCATCAGCCGTGCCCGCTTTTTCCGTCCACCCCGCGCTCTGGTGTCTGCAGCTCCGCCTCTATCCGTTCCAGGCCTCCTACCCGCCCAGCGTCGTTCTGCACCTTGACCCGCACTCCCACCTCAGTCAGTCTCTCCTCTGCTGGTCTCTGGGTCAGCCTCTGGGTAGGTCACCGGGCAGGTCTCTGGGTCGTGCTCCACAGCGTGTCTCTGTACTGTTCCCTTTCTTCCTCTCTCCTTTGCCTCCCTTTCTCCGGGTTTAGGTATTTTCTTGCAATGAGTCCCTCAGCTGAGGCTATGTGCTACTTAGGGATTCTCTGGTTGGATTTTAGTTGTTTAAATTGTTGTCTTTCCAGGAGAGGTTTCAAGAGCTCCTCTCACACCGCCATCTTGATGACATCCGCCAAAAAATCTACATATGTTTTTATGGACTAAGATTTTCAAGTTTTGGGGATAAATGCCCAGAATGGGGGTTGCTGGGTCATAGAGTAGCTCCATTCCCAATTTTCTGAGAAATCTCCATACTGTCTTCCATGGGATCTGTGTTCTAACAGAGGAGGTGCTACTTCTAATTCAAAATTCACTTGCCACCACTCAACCAGAGAGAAGAAATAAGGGGTCATGAAGGTTATCTCTCAGCAGAGGCATCTCATCATGTGACATGTAACGACTTGCCTAGGACTTGAATGCTGCCCTCTGTCTTCCTTCTCCACCCATGTAATCACACTCAGTACAAATTCTGGTTTGACTTCGAGGCCAATGCTGTTTTCATGAATCTTTTTCAAATACCCTGACCAGGAAATTTCCCTTCTTAGAACTCCAGGAGCATTGTATCTACATGCCTGTCCTGATTCACTGCTGTCTGTGTCCCACTTTAACTGCCCATGTGCATCCTTATATGCTGCAAGGCTTAGGCTCCTACAGGGCAGAGATTGGTGCATTCTGGGGAAGGGGACCCAATGATATATTGCCAACCATCCAATAGAGTGGCTGTAACCTTCTTTGAATTGCTGTAGGATAGCACTATGCCTCTACTTAACTTCATTTGTCTAGAATGGTACCAAAGAGTCCCCCAACTCAAGGAGGTAAAACTGTGAAATGAGCTATTTTTCTTTTTATCTCGTATTAGCATGCCTTGAAAAGAATCTAAAATATAATTTATATACCACAGAATTCACCCTTTAAAGTATATAATCAGTGATTTTTTAGTATATTCACAAGGTTGTGTGACCATCACCAGTAGCTAATTTCAGATCATATTCATCACCTCAGAAGAAACCATACACCCATTAAGCAGTCTCTCAAGCCTCCTTTCCCTAGTCTCGTGCCCACGAACCTACTTTCTGTTCCTATGGATTTACCTATTCTGGCTATTTCTTATAAATGGAATCGTCTAATATGTGGCCTTTTGTGCCTGACTCATTTCGCTTAGCATAATATTGTCAGGGTTCAGCCATATTGTAGCATGTATCATTGCTTCATTCCTGCTGTGGCTGAAAAATATTTCATTGTATGGATACACTATATTTCGATTATCCACTTATTAGTTTCCACTTTGGGGCTAATATAAACACTGCTATAAATAGTTGTGTACAGTTTTTTTGTGTTTTGGTTTTTTTTAAGATTTATTTTGTTTTGAGAGAGAGAGAGAGAGAAGAGGGCCCAGAGCAGTTACAACATCTTTAGTTGTAACATGGTTTCATTCCACACAGGTGTATGTGGAGCCATCCAGGGCAGGAAACAAACTGGGGACCTTCAGTATAGAAAGCAAAAAACTTCACTGCAGAGCCATACAGGTGGTTATGGGTTGCAGCACAGTTCAGCGTATGGGATTGCATGGGCCGGAACCGAGAATCAAACCCCAGACCTTATGATTGTGAGGCAAGTGCTCAACCACTGAGCTATGCTGGCATCCCTGTGTGCAAGTTTTTATGTGGACATGTTTTCAATCCTCCTGGGTATATACCTAGGAGTAGAATTACTGGGTCGTATGGTAACTCTGTATTTAACTTTTTGAAGAACTACCTGTGGTAAACTAAATAATCCCCCACCCCCACCCCAAAAATGTCTCCATCTCCTAATCCCCAGAACCTATGGATGTTACCTCATATGGCAAAATGGACTCCGTAGACACAATTAAGGATCTTGAGATGGGGAGAGTATCCTGGATCATCTGATGGACCCAATGTAATCCCATCAATCCTTATAAGAAGGATAAAGGACAATTCAGAGCAGAAGGTGATCTGACAGAAGCAGAGATTAGTGTGCTGTGCTTTAAAGATAGAGGGAGGGGTCACAAGCCAAGGAACATAGGTGGCCCCACTACAAGCAGAAAAACACCAACAAAACAGATACTCCCCTCAGAGCCTCCAGGAGGAACCAGCCCTGCTCACACTGTAACTGTAGTCTAGTGACACTGATTATGAACATCTGATCTTCAGAACTGTCAGCGAATGTTTGTGTTAAAATGCTAAATTTATGGCAAGTTTTACAATATCAACACAAAACAAATACACTGCCAAACGGTTTTCCCAAATAGCTGCACCACTGTATATTCTGACATTCTTACCAACACTTGTTATTGTCCATTTTGGGATGATAATCATCCTAGTGGGTGCAAAGGGCTATATTGTTGTGATTTTTTATGTTTGTCTAATGACTAATGATGAGCATTTTTTATGTGCTTATTGGCTATTTGTATCTTCTTAGGAGAAATATCTATTGAGAACTTTTGCCCATTTTTAAGTGTAATTTCAATTGTATTTTTATATTTTTATTAACTTTATTAGGATGACATTGGTTAGTAAAAATTACATAGGTTCCAGGTGTACAATTCTATAATGTCTATGTGTTACATTATGTGCTCACCAACCAGAGTCAGCTTTCTTTCCATCACCATATATTTAGCTCCCCTTTTGCCCATTTTTGAAATTAAATAATTTGTCTTTTTATTGTTGAATTGTAAGAATTCCTTATTCTGAATATTAGACCCTTACCAGATATAATATGATTTCAAAATATTTTTACCCATTCTGTGGATGTCTTTTCACTTTTTCGATTGAATCTTTGAAGCATAAAATTTCAATCCTTGAAGTTTTAAATTGAAGCAGTCCAATTTAATCTACTTTTTTCTTTGGATGCTTGTGCTTTAGGTATCATATCTAAGAATCCATTGCTTAATCCAAGGTCATGAAGACTTACCCTGTTTTTTTTTCGGAGTTTTATTGTTTTAGTTCTTGTATTTAGGTTATTAGTCCATTTTGAATTAATTTTTATAAATGTTGTGAGTATGGGTCTAATTTCATTGTTTTGCATGTGAATATCCAATTGTCCCCACACTACTTCTTGAAAAGACTATTCTGTCCCCATAAAATGGTCTTAACATCCTTGTCAAATATTAATTGACAATAGATATAGCTTATTTGTGGACTCTGAATTCTCTTCCATTGATCTACATGTTTATCTTTGTGCCAGCACAACAAAGACTTGATTACTATAGCTTTGTGATAGTTTTGAAATTGGGAAGTGTGAGTCTTCCAACTTTGTTCTTCCTTTTCAAGATGGTTTTAGCTATTCAGGATCCCTTGCATTTCCACATGATTTTTAAATCCAGCTTGTCAGCTCAGATTTTAATGAAAATTGCACTGAATCTATAAATTAATATGTGGAATTTTGCCATCTTAAGAGTGTTAAGTCTTCCAATTCATAAACATGGGATATTTTTCCATTTATTTAGATCCTCTCTAAATTTATTTACAGTTTTTAGCATCTGTTATACTTTTATTAAATTTATTCTTTAATATTTTATTCTTTTTTTAAGATTTATTTTTTATTGTTTGAGAAGAAAGATGGGGAGGGCCCAGTGCAGTCTCCATAGGTGTACATTATTAGTTGTGATATGGTTTTATTCCACACAGGTGGATGTGGGGCCACACGGGGTGGGAAACGAACTGCGGGCTTCCCGCATGGGAGGCGAGAACCTTCATGTCCATCCTGGCAGTTACCAGTTGCACACCACAGTTCAGCATATGGGTCTGCACAGGCCAGAGCCAGGATTCGATTTCCAGACCTCATGGTTACAAGGCAAGCACTCAACCTACTGAGCTATCCTGGCATCCCTATTTTATTCTTTTTAATGCTACTGTAAGCAAAGTTGTTGGTTTTAATTTTTCATTGCTCATTGCTATTATATAGAAACACAATTGATTTTTGTTTTGTTAATACTATAACCTAGCTAAACATTATTTATTACCTTTAAATTTGTGTGTGTGTGTGTGTAAATTCCTTAGGATTTTCCATATCCAAGATCATGTCATCTGCAAATAGACACAGTTTTACTTCTTCCTTTCCAATCTGGCCTTTTATTATTATTTTTTTCTTGTCTAATTAGCCTCTCGAGAACTTCCAAAACAATGCTGAATAAAAGTAACAAGAGTTAAGATCTTTGTCTTGTTCTTGATATTAATGGAAAGCTTTCAGTTTATCATTAAGTATGGTGCTAGTGGTAGGTTATTTTGTATTATAGATGCCTTTATCATGTTAAGAAAATTCCCTTTTATTCCTAGTTTGTTGAATTTTTTCTTTCACATAAGAGTGCTGAATTTTGTCAAATGCTTTTTCTGTATTTGTTGAGATGATTAAGTGATTTTTCCTTTATATTCTATTAATATATATTGTATTGATTTTCATATGTTGAACCACCCTTGCACTCCTGAGTTAAATCCCAATTGGTCATGATGCATAATCCTGTTCATATGCTGGTGCATTTTGTTTTCTAGAATTTGTTAAGGATATTTGCATATTTATGTTCATGAAGGATATTGGTCTGTCATTTTTCTTTCTTTTATTTTTTTTTTTAAGATTTATTTTATTGTTTTTGACAGCAAAAGAGAGAGACAGAGTCAGAAAGAGACAAAGAGAAGGAGGAGGCCCAGAGCAGTCTCCATAGTTGTACATCATCAGTTTTCAACATGGTTTTATTTCACATAGGTGGGCAGGGGCCACACAATGTGGGAACTGGGTTGGGTGCCTCCTACATGGGAAGCACACCCCAGTTCAGCATATGGGTCCACACAGCCGGGGCCAGGATTCGATCCTTGGTCCCTGGGGCTATAAAGCAAGCACTTAAACTGCTGAGCAATCCCAGCTTCCCCTGTAACTTTTCTTATAATGTCTTAGTCTTGTTGGTATCGAGGTAATGCTGGACTCAGAATGAGCTGGAAAATTTTCTTCTCTTCAATTTTTTGGAAGGGTTTGATAAGGATTACTGTTAATACTTCTTTACATGTTTGCAGAAATTCACCATGAAGCCAACTGGGCCTAGGTTTCTCTTGGTGGAAATTTTTTTTTTTTAATAATTCAATCTCTTTATTTGCTACTGGTCTAATAAGATTTTTCTATATCTTCTTGGGTCATTTTTGGCAGTTTGTATGTTTCTAGGAATTTGTCCCTTATTAGATTATCTATGGTAATTTATTGGCAATACTTTGTTCATCTAGTCTCATATGTTTTTTATTTCTGTAAGTTTACTAGTAATGTTCCTCACTTTCATTCCTAGTTTCAACAACTGAAGTGTTTTCCTCTTGGTCAGGCTAGCTAAAGATCTGTTATTTTTCTTCATATTTTTAACCAATATTTGGTTTTATGATTCCCTCCTCATTTTTCCATTTTGTTTTATTTATTTCCACTAGAGTAATTAATATTTTCTTTTTTCTATATATTGGGTTTAGTTTGCTTTTATTTTTAGTTCTTTAAAGGTTAAAGTTAGACTATGAATTTAAGATCTTTCTACTTTTTACTTTACAGTTTATTTTTCTTAAGTTATATAGACAATAAAGCAAATATCCAATCATAAACTTCTGCCCAGTATTATCAGTCCTAGGATCATCCATTAAGTTCCAGTGTCTAAGCATCTTAAATTCAATAATTGCCATCTTCATCAGAGTCCGTTACTTTCCTTCTGTTGAATTTAACTGTGGTTTTCTTTTCTGTTTGTTAGCTTTTTCAAGGATCTCTATTAAACCTTGTTCTGTTACCTTCCCACTTAGTTGTCCCATACCTTGCTATCTGCATAAGGTGATTAGTTTTGGGGGGTTTTACAAATGCTAGGTTACTTAACTGGTTGGGACTGACTGACCCAGAAGTTGGGCTAAGGTACTGTTTCTCACTTCTGCATCCCTGTGCTATGCTTCCTGTTGTGCTGCATCGCCAGGATCCCAGTGCTTAGCCTGCAGCTCAGCAAGCATCTGCTGCAGCAGCACCTGCATCTCCCCCTTGCCATGGTGCAGCCCTCAGATTTGAGTAGTTGTTGCCCCACTCATGTCCATCCAAGTTATCTTCTGAAGCCCAGAGGCATGAGTTCAACCCTCCCCGCTCTTTGTATTTTTTTAACTTATGCTATATATTTATGGCTATATATTTCCCTCTAAGCTCTGGTTTAGCTGTATCTTCTCAGTTTTTATTTTGATTGTTTCATTCGTCTCAAAGTACTATTTCCTTGTTTCCCTTATGATTTCTTTGACACATTGGTTATTTATGGGTGTGTTATTTAATTTCCACAAATGTATGAATAGCTCAATTACCTTCTATTAGTGGTTTCTAATTTCATCCTACTGTATTTGGAGAACATATTTTGCATGATTTCAGTCCCTTATAGGTTTGTTAACATGTTTTAAGGCCTAAAACATAGCCTGTCATGAAGAACATTCCATATGTCCTTGAGAAGAATGTGCATTCTAGTTTGCCTTAGTGTAGATGTCTCGTAGGTCTGGTTGATTTGTAGTGTCATCCCAGTCTTCTATTAACTTCTTGATAGCGTATCTAGTTGTTCCATCTGTTATTGAGAGTGGGATTGAATGTCTCCAGCTGTCTTGTTGCATTTTCTATTTCTCTCTTCCGTTCTGTTAAGTTTTGCTGCATGTATTTTGTGGACTGTTGATAGGTGCATATATGTTTATAATTATTATGTTTTTTGAGAGATAAATTCCCTATTATAAAATGTCTTTGTTCATTTTTATTAACAACTTTTATCTTAAAATTTGTTTTGTCTAATATTAGTATACCCATTCCAGCTCTTTGGTTACTGTTTGCATGACACAGTCAATCCTTTTCTTTTCAATCTTATTGTGCCTTTGAATCTAAAGTGTGTCTCTTGTAGACAGCATATAATTGGATCATGTTTTTAAAAGCCATGCTGCCAATCCTTGCTTTTTACTGGGAGTGTTTAATGTACTTACATTTAATGCAATTGCTGTAAAAATAGAAGTTATGTCTACCATATTGCTATTTATTATCTATGTCATGTCTTTTTTCTGTCTCTATTCCTCTATATTTTTTACTAAATAGATACTTTCTAGTTTAATATTTTAATTTTCCTGTTGTTCCTTTTATTGTATTTTTAAAGTTCTTTTCTTAATATTTGTCCTGGGGTAGTTAATATCCTAAAACAATCTAATCTGGAGTTATAGCAACCTAATTTCAATAGTATCCAAAAGTTGTTCCTATATACCTTCTTTCCCTCCCCACTTCCTTTGGCTCTTGTTGTCATACAAGTTGCCTCTTTATACATTGTATGTCCATCAATATAGATTTATATATAAAAAATATATATATATATAGATTTATAATTTTTGCTTTATGCAGTTACAATCAAAACCATATTTATATTTTTGTGTCTTTTACAGTTACCAATAGACTTTACTGGTACTTTTGATTCCTTAATGTAACTTGAGTTACTGTCTAGTTCTTTGCACCTGAAGAACTGTTTTGTATAGTGGCTTTCTAACAACAGATTCTCTCATTTTTTTGTTTTTCTGGGAATGTCATAATTTCTCCTTCATTATATTATGATAGTTTGCTGCATATAAAATTCTTGCTGGATAGTCTTTCAGCATGTAAAATGTGTCATTCTGTCGCTCTCTGGTATCCATGCTTTCTAGTGATAAATCAGTTTTGTTTTGTTTTATTTTTTATTTTATTGTTAAATTTATTGGGGTGACATTGATTGGTAACAATTAGATAGTTTCCGGATGTACAAGTCCACATCACATCACCTATGTAGCACATTATGTGCTCACCACCCAGAATCAGCTCTCCTTCCATCATCATATATCCGGTGTCTACGCCCACCTTCCCCCCCCCCCCA
>PVKE010022439.1:11284-25676 GCA_004027555.1 Craseonycteris thonglongyai | reverse complement strand
TCTTTCTTACTGAACTAAATGAGCCATTTCAACTCAATAGGAAAAACAAATAAACAACATTGACTAAAACAAAAACAATACAAATCAAAGCACAGGAACAGGAACCCTTTGGAATTATGTATTGATTGCCACATGCAATGAGCTCTCTCAAAACAAGCCAACTATAACTGATAAAGAAGGGCTACAAAAGAGTATAGATATTTGTTAGTAAATCCCCTCTTCTACCAAAAAAAAAATTACAAAATGAGAACATAGAAAATATGGGCACAAATATTTCTTCTCATTCAACCAAGAATTTGGTAGATTCCATGATTTTAAATTCAAAAACTTACCATTATCTTATCAGTCTTTTTATAGAGCTTGTCTTCATAGAAATTTTATTAAAATAGAGCATACCAGCATTATTCAGAAACTGTTTGTCTTTTTACATATCTCTTTTGAGGATGACTCATTATGCATATTCTCTTTCCCACCTGGCTTCTGGGAAAACACTTAACATTGCAGATAAGTAAAGAGCATGATGGTACATTTTCCAAAGTTCATAATATATGTAAGTTGACTGCTAGACATCAAGAGATAATGGACATACATTCCTATAACTTAATATTCAAGTTTGTTTTTTATTTTATGACAAAATAAAATCTTGTGGTTTTCACCAAATGCTTGAAAAGCTTTAAGAAATTATATTTAAAAAATAATACTTTGTACAGTAGGACCAATTGTTCCAATTTTCCCAGAAATTAGGCATTTCCTGGGATTCAGGACTTCTGGTGCTAAAATCTGCAGTCTCAGATTGATCACCCAATAGTCAGCCCACATCTGTACAAAAGTATATGTCCATAGTCTCCTCAGAAAGTGTTGTTTACCCCCATGGAAAACTAATCTGAACTATTTGCATAGGTGAAGTCAGTTCTCACGGAGTCTGTAGATTATTTCCCATGTTTCTACATCACAGTTTTTTTGGAATCTTATATCTGAGAATCTAGTCACTTATTCTGCAAAGGACCTGCCCACATAAGTAGCTGTAAGTATGCATGTGTGTACGCTCTGGGTTTGAAAGAACGTGAAGGTAACTATAAAACAGGACAGATGGGTGGGGATGGGGAAGGTCTCTAACACAATTGGAAAAAGTTTTATATACCGGTAGTTTTCTAATACTTTTGTTAGGCTTTCACCAGCAATGATAGTTTCTTTCAGGAAATTTACTTTATTCTCTCTTAAATTACTAACCTAGCAAATCCCAATAAAACCCTTTCTATTCAGGAATTCTCTAATGCAGAAAGCAATAAGAAGAGAAGAGTATGGCTGAAAGAATAAGTAAATTGGAGCATGGGGCTGTTGAGGTTTCAGGGCCTGAGGTTTTTAAATGCATTGCCAAAGCTGATCCAGCATATTTCCTTCCCAGCATTAATAATTACTTAGCACTAAAGAAACACTTGCTGATAAAAGCATTTTATGGTTTGATGTTTTATTATCTCTGTCTTGGAAGATGGTAGACACTGATAATCTAATACAGAGGAGAAACTCACTTCATTAATTTATTATAACCTAGAATCCTAGGCGAGGTGTTTGATTACAGGGAATATTCTTTATTTCTGTCAATTAAAAAGCTGGCACAACCCAGCAGATGATGTAAAGCTTTTGGTTAAATGCCTTCTGGATTCTGTTTTCTAATAGACCACCAAGAACCTGAAGTTTAAGCTTAAGCATTTTCTACCATTTTTATATTTACTTGGTTTCTCCCAATTTATGTTCACTGTAATAACAAGCTCACACAGGCTAAATTAAGGTAGTTTTGTTTTTACAAACACGGTGCCATAGAGTCAGAGATCCAGGCTCTGATCCTGGCAGTGCTGCTAATCACTGTATATGTGTGACTCTGGGCACGGCACTTAATCACCTAGGTCCCTAATTTCTTCAACTGTGAGATGGAAAATTTGGACTAAGATCTCCTACAGCTTTAATATTTTATGATCCATGTTTTAATTAAAAATTGGGAACAAATAAGTAAGAAAGAAAATTTCTTTCAAAGATATCAAAAAAGAGATATATTTACGTTTTGTTAAATTTCAATGGAAGAATGAGTTGTTTGATTTTAGCTTACAAGGCAGAGTATGCAGAGCCTAGGGGCTGTTGTGATGTATGTTGCAGAATTGCTTGTTTTGAAGTTCATGTACTATTCCTGACAGAAGGAAACATCTGGAGGATTTCTATAGGAGTTGAGATTCATTCAGAAAAGACTCTTGCTTTTGGAAGTGGTTGTACATTATCCTTCCTGCTCTACTTTGTCCTTTGTGGGAGTTTCACCAACTGCCTGTTAGCAATTACTAATAGTTTTCTTAATTAATTTGTAAAGCCTGCTATTTTTTTAAGTGCTTCATATCACCAAAAAAAAGTAAAAGAATGTGAACTACATGCTGTTATGCATGATGTATGGCAATAAAATCAGAGCCACAGCATGTTATAGCTGAGAGACACCTTAGAATTTTGAAGATATGGAAAAACACCCAGCTCATTGATGGAAAATCAGAGAATCTGTACCTCCCAATATCTTTTCTTTATTTTTTTTCTTTCATTTAATCAGTAATAAATTGTATCTCTCTCATTCTCAGAAGTGCATTTTTTCTGATATTTTTTAAATTTCTTTGATTTTCTAATGAGAGTGAAAATACAAGAAACATCATCTAAAAATTTTTATTGTACAAAAGTCTCATGTGGACCCAGTTGAAAAGCCAAAGAGTTCTACAAGTTTTATAACAACAAATAAATAAATAAATAAATAAATATTCTATTTTATCTACTTGTAGAGTCACCACATCCATTTCTTTGCGCTGTTCTTTTTTTTTTAATATATTGTTTACACTCAGATTTCTAAATAGTTTATGCTGTGAGCTCTTGATTATCAGTTATAGGTACCTATTGACTTACTTCTATAAAAAATGATAACTTAATTCTTTTCATGCATATCTCTATCCAACAAACCTTTCTCCCCATTCCACGTCTCATTTTCTCAATATTGTTATAGTCTTCATTTTAGTTATGTTGTATTCAGTGTTTTTATCTTTTAATTATTTCAGTAATAACCACAGCTGACCCATTCTTAGAAAAGTTATATTTTCCATCTTGTTTCACTCTTTTTTTCTCCCTATAATTTGTCTGACCTAATTTTTATTGCTGCTGTTTGCTTGCTGCTTTATATCCTGCATCACCATTGGTAATTGACACTCAAACCCTCTGGAGCAGTGTAAATCTCAACTAAATACATTCAAAATCATCAGGTGATCAATTAATTTATCTTGTCCTGACCCATTTCATTCTAATCTACACTCAGACTACACAGGGCCTGCTATCACCTCCCAGCTTTGTTGTTATTTGATCACTCATTGGCTCTCTCATGTTTGAATTGTCTCTTTCCTGGATTCCATATATTATTGTTTTCTCATTTACTTCTGTATTTTGAGGAGCACATTCTTCCTTATCATTCTGTGAAAGGCTGTGTGCACCACAAAATATTTTGACAATATAGAGATAAAAATATCTACATTCCAAGCTCACCCTTGCTTAATAATTTGACTGGATATAAAACTAAATTTAGTTTGAAAATCATTATTTCCTAGGAAATTTAAGGCATTTCTCCATTGTCACCTAGCTTCCAATATTGTTCCAAATTTCATTGTGAAATGCCATGATGTGGATTTTTTTTTAAAGATTTATTTTATTGTTTTTGACTGAGAGGGAGAGAGAAGTGGGAGAGCACAGAGTAGTCTCCATAGTTACACATCATCAGTATTCAACATAGTTTCATTCATCACAGGTGGGCAGGGGCTTCACAGGGCAGAAACCAGGCTGCGGCCTCCCACATGGGAAGCTCGCCCCAGTGAGAACCAAACTGGGTGCCACACCCCAACTCAGCATATTGGTCCACAAGGGCTAGGGCTGGGACTCAACCCTCAGACTCCAGTGCTGCAAAGCGAGTACTTAATTTGCTGAGCCATCCCAGCTTACCCCATGATTTGGATCTTTATTCATCACTTTTACTGGACACTCAGTGGGACACTTTCCATATCAAAATTGTTGACCTTCAATTTGGAGATATTTTGATAAGTTATATTTTTTATAAAGTTCTCTAGCTGTCCAACCAGAACTTAATCTAACAGTGCTGTCACAAATATACTTTTTCAAGCTTCTGCATGTGTCTATCTATTCATACATATTATTAATTTCTTATGAATGCTATATCAAATTACCAAAAGTTCAGTGGTTTAAAACAACATAGATTTATTATCTTATAGTTTTAGAAATTGGAAATCTAATGTGAGTTTCATTGGGCTAAAGTCAAGATTTTGGCTGGGCTGGTTATTTCTACAAGCTCTAGAGGAGAATTTGTTTTCTTTCTTTTCCTAGCTTCTAGAGGCTGCCTTCACTCCTGCGTTCCTTGGCTCATGGTGCCTTTCTCTGCCATCAAGCCAGCAGTGTACCCTCTTCAAATCTCTGCTTTGACCTTCATATCACCTCCTCTCTTATAGGAACCTTTCTGGTACTATCAGGTCTACCAAGATAACCAAGATAATCTCTCCATCTCAAAAATTCTTAGTTTAATAACCTCTGCAAAGTCCATTTTGCCACAAAAGGTAACAGATTCACAAGTTCTGGAGATTAGGTTATGGAGATCATTGGGAAGCAACTACTCAATCTATTACACAACTATTGGCCAAAATAGATCACATTCCTGAACTCAGTATCACCTAGTGGTAAAATAGACATTACCTCTATAGTGAGAGGAACTGTAGAATAAAATGTCAAAGGTTACCAATACAGAATAGAGTGAAGAAGTGGGGCCACTGTTGTAATTAGTCAATGGCATATAGAGATCACATCTATATTTATTTAGATATTTCATAATATATTTAAATAAAGATGGGTACATTTTACCATAAAATTCTTACACATGTTGTTAGATTTTTTCTTAAATACTCAATATTTGTGTAGTTTTTTAATAGTATATTTAAATTTTTCTTAATTTTCTAATTCCTTATCAATGGCATATAAAAATGCAATTGATATTTATATCAATTTTATATCCAGCATTCTTCTATGTATTCTTATTAATCCCTATCATCTATTTCTTTTTCTTGCCCCATTTTGCTGACTGAGACTACCAAAACAATCTTAAATAGAAGAAGTGATAGTGAAGTCCTTGTTTTGTGCCATTGGATTTCAACATTAAGTATGAATTTAACTATAGGGTGTTTGTGACTGTTGATATCTTCCATCAGTTTATGACCATTCCCTTCTATGCCTAATTTGCTAAGAAAAAGTATTTCTTTTAAGGTTAGATCCATTTCAGATATAGAAACAAATGTTTATATTTTTAGAAATAAGGTCATCTGATAGCAAAAAAACTTATTTTTTTAACTTCTACTATATCTTGAAGTTTATATAATTTAGTTTAAATCACTCTTCCAAGAATTTAAAAGAATCATTCACTAAATATTCTTCCTAATTAAAGTGAAGCTCAAAATGGATTAGTTAATTGTGTTTAACACTGACAAATAGAAAAAATAATTTCTAATAATATCTTTACTTCATTTACCAACTAAAAAGAACTGGATCATGAAAGAATCCTGGAATTCATTGGTTCCTACTGAGAATGTTCATAGCATTTGTCTGCCAAGGCTGAAGTTTCTTAAGCTAATGAAAATAATGCACAACAAGACTGTAAATACACTGTATTCCAAATTTAGAAAGGAACAAAATGCTTATCTACTTCAAGTAAGCTGTCCCCCCCCCCTTTTAGCAAAGATGGTTGTCAAGATGGATATCTATAAAACATGGATGCTTCGGCACATACACACACATATAAGTATGTGTGTGTGTGTGTGTGTATATATATATATATATATATATATATATATATATATGTATGTATAATTCATATATATATATATATATATGTGAACTATGTAAAATTACCTCACTCTGACACTATCTGTGTGTCTCTTTTTTTTTCTTGACAATTATAATCACCTAGCTTATTATATTTGTATTATCTGTCTGGCCTCCACTAGAATGAAGTACCATGGAGGATGGAACATTATCATATTTTATTACTATTTACTGCTATATTTTTATTACTCCAAATACTCCTGGCACATAGTACGTGCTCAGTTTATTTGTTGAATGAATGACTGAATGAATGGGCGCTGCCTTCAACATATAGGGTTATAAATTTACCAGCATTGATACTAGTTCTCAGGCTCAACCCTGAGACATTATTTAAAAGAAAAGTTGGTGGTACTCTCTTCCAAATGTAACAAACTTGGCACATGGCAGAGAAAGAATGTTACTCAAGCTCCTGACACCTACACTTGCGATCCCATGGAAAGTATAACTCTAACCTCTTTCTTCTGTTATTTCCTTTTTATAGACCAATTATTGTTATCAGCAAAATCTTCTTATTTTAGTTTAATTTAGTTTGTTTTATTATTTTTTTTTTTTTGGCTCACCGCTGTGAAGTAATATTAAGAAAAAGGCAGTGACAGGTATAAGGATTTTATTTGCCTTCTGCAAGATGCAGTTTGTGAAACCTCATAAAGTCATAGTTAATAAGTTGCCTGCTTTGCCTTAAGGTGTTTCCAATAGCTCATACCAGTATTTATTTCAGAGAGGATCTTTTGGCACATCAAGGGTCAAGTAAAA
The DNA here is from genome assembly GCA_004027555.1 of Craseonycteris thonglongyai. NCBI lineage: Eukaryota > Metazoa > Chordata > Mammalia > Chiroptera > Craseonycteridae > Craseonycteris > Craseonycteris thonglongyai. The sequence goes on along the minus strand of PVKE010022439.1, from coordinate 18,977 downwards.
GTTATGTGAAAAGACCTTGTTTGGCTTTAGAAAAATTAAAGCCCTCAAAGCATGGAAAGTAATAAAAGATTATGTGCCTTTTGTCACAAATGAGATATGTTACAATGAATCCTTATGACAGTTACCTCCACAGCTTTAGTTATAATCACACATGGGCTGCTAATTGTGATATCTGATTAGTAGATCTTTGATATGACAACGTGGCATTATCCATAGACATTTTTGTTGTGATGAAATCCTGTCTCATAGCTACTGTAGAAAAACAGATAGTAAATTCATGAATTACACAATGTTTCTCTGGTACAGTATTTTAAAATATTAGGTTTTGATTAAGTGTACAAAAAGAATATTATAAAATGCTAAAATATGATATTCAACATTTTGGGTGAAAAATCAAGCATGTTTTTACTCGGGATCTCTAAAGATGTCATTAAGAATATTTTTATTAAAGTCCAAAAAAGCTTTCACAGGAGAACTGTAACAGCAATAATTTATAGATTCTTAATATCAACATTAATACGTGATTACAATTAACTATATGATATATGAAGAAGAAATAATTATAAAATAAATGCATATATAAAAAAGGTGCTACTTGCTAATCATCAACATGCTCTTTTAGAACATTTTCAAGAAGTAATTGTGTATTGGAATTACACTTCCAAATATTTTGTGAACTGGCCAATAAATAAGAGCAACGTGGACCCTATCTTGGAAAACTTCAGTCCCCGTGCTGTTTCTAGCAGATGTGGTTCAGGAGAGCAGCTAAGAACAATGAAAAGGTCTGGTTGGCACTGTGTTAGACCTTTTTCCACTCAAGGAAAACATCAGAAAAGGAGTTCACCAACATCATCATCATTATCATCATCATGATAGATAACACTTATTGAATACTTTATAACGTGCTGTGAACATACTAAATGTTTTATATATCGTCTATATTAGTGCATTTACTCATGACAACATTCTTCTGAATAAGGTACTGTTATTAGTAGCCCATTTTACAGATGAGCAAGTTGAGGGACAGAAAGGTTAAGTGTTTATCCAACGTCACAGAGCTAGTATAAAGCATAGTCAGGATTTGAACTTAGTTGCTGGCTCCTGAGTTTATGTCCTTAACCACATTGCTCTATTGCTTCAAGAAGGCACATTACCTATAAAGAAAAATCTAAGGTTCTAATTCTGGAAGTGATATGATAGTGAAAATCTGGAATTCCATTAGGCACTGGGGTACAGGAACTGAAATGCAGTTTCAGAATTAGGCACATGCTGTCACACTTCCCCAACACATGAAGTGGCTTTTTCCCCCCATTAAATAATTGTTGTAATACTTAATCTATGCCAGGAATTACCTCATCTAACTTTTGAAACAACTCAAAGTAGTAGGCACTGATTTGCAGATGAAAACAAGTTCTGAAAAAGATTAAACAACTTGTTTGTAGTTAATAGTCAGGATCCACTTCGAATTTAAGTCCTCTTACTCCAAATTTGTGCTTGTAATGACTGTCCTCATAGTTCTTCCTACTGAATACACAGCAGAATCCTCAGCAGAGTCACTGCTAAATAACACTGGCTGGTTTTCACCTGTAGGGATTCCAATTTAGTTGGTCTTGACTGGGGCCTGGGAATAAGTAGTTTATGAAAGCTCCCCACATGAACTTAATGTGCATCCACAGCCAAGATCACTATGCCATCTGATACACTTTTTCATTCTCAAGTTATCTTTGGTTTCAACCTCCTAAAATGGGATGATATAAATTATTCTTCCCAGGATTGGATAAAGTATAAACAGAAAACTTAAGTGACTGGAAATTTCCAGCGGTTTCACATATAGGTTTTATCATACAAGACATGGAAAATAGATGTAAAACAGATTTCTTTACTCAGTTACAAATAACTAGGTTGTTCTGTGTAGGATGTCATAATTTTAAATTCAGTTTTTTTTCTAATTTTCCTGACAGATAATCTTTCCATAATGTATGACCTTTTTAAATTGCCTACTTACTGTAGTTTTATCTTAGTACACCTGGCCCACTCCTTAGTTAGTGTAGCTATGATTCACCAAAGGGTAATTTAGGAGTCATCTGAATTGTTGTGCATGACATTTGACTAAAGAAAAGTGTCTCATCAAACTACAGTTAGTTATAAATAACAATAAAGGTTTTGTTAACATATATTTACAAGTTTATCTTCGTATGGTTTGTTATTTATTTCTTTTTAAAACTGAAAGAGAAAGAAAACATTGAGCTAATGGACAAGTCTGAAAAATAGTAAGTTAAGGGTGAAGAAATATAATCCTTAAGATATAATACCTAACACCTGTACTATCATGTATTTGATAAAGTGCAAATGTATATCTGACAGCTATTTGACCAGATTTTTAAAAAGCACAAATCCAACACTTATGTTTTAGCAAATGACTTGTCTGTAAGTTTAGCACTGTAATAGTTGGCGATGATTACAAAGCTGTCAAACAAAAGTAGGTATTGTGTTCCAGATACAAATCAGTGCTAAAAGGCTAATTGCTTTGGCTTATCTTCAGAATATTGGCTACAGATTCAGGAAATGAGAAAAAAAGCATGGCTATAAATTTTTCTAAGGTGATAGGGACCAAGGAAATAAGGTAATTTGAAACCATAATTTAAAATTAATTTTAGTCTTTCTGTTAGAAAACATAAACAAATGTAACTACAATTTTTGGAATTTTTCTTTTATTTCTCCTTTTTTTTTTATTGCATCTATCAAAATAAAGGTAAAGTTTACCTGATAAGTATGTTTCTCTGCTAAAAAGGGTAATACTTTCTGGAAAATTCAATTTCAGGTAAATAAATAGATAATAAAATACCTACTTTTTTATTTATATATATTTATTTATTTATTTATTTATTTATTTATTTATTTATTTATTTTTGACAGAGAGAGAGATACAGAGACAGAGAGAGAACTGAACTGGGGGAGCTCCCAGTTCAGCACATGGTTCCGCACGGGCCGGGCCGGGATTCGATCCCTGGTCCCCGGAGCTGCAAAGTGAGCGCTCAACCCACTGAGCCATCCCAGCTTCCCCCGACTTTTTGTCATTGTGAATATTCTAAGTCATCTTCTAATGACTAAAGTCATTGTATTCATCATTCATCCAGAACTATATCATAGGATTTTAATTGATTACTAGATTATATTGGATTAACTCCTTAATTTTGTCTCATTCATATTCTCTAGAAAGTATATTATTAGTATATATCAAAGATAGAGGAGATAAATTTTAAATTCATTGTTATCACCCACATGAATTTTTAAACCTTCATTATCATTTGCAGAATAGTACTTTGATCTGTAATCAGATATGATCTCTTAATTGAGTTGAGTAAAAGTTTTGTTTCCAAATACATATTATTTTCATTAGGTCTGTTTTAATATCATCTTTACACAGTACAAATAGTTTTGACAAAAGGCACTGTGTTGTAGTATAAAGAGCACTGGACTTAGATCTGCAAGTTAGGAACCAAATAACCCCAGGTTATCCTAAATTTAAATCTTTGCTTTATATACTGACAGCCATGAACAAACCACTATCTCTTCATCTCTCTTCATCTGTAGGACTCCTCCTACAGGACCTTCAGGGTTGATATGGGGATGGTGATATATAAGAAACTGCTCTGAAAAATTATTAATTGCTTTATAAATGTAAAGAACTGTAATCAATGTATTCCTAAATCATGGTATCTATAGCTCTCATTATTTGACAGTAAGACAGGGGGAAATGCTTCTAGCCACATATATCTCAGAAAGGAATTGTGGATAATACCCTAATTAGAAGAAACTCATTTTATCTACTGACCTCGAACAAATCATTAAAAAACTACTCTGCTTCTGTTATCCTACTTGTGATATGAGCATAGTAACAAGTAATTGTATGTATTGCTTGAAGTAGATTTTGAAGGAGTAAGAGCCACACACACGCTTTAGATGTGTTCTGCCAAGGAGATTCAGCCCGTTAAATTATCAAACAATATGACAGTGTAACCCAGGTGTTTTTACTTGTAATATTTTCATCTTAAAACAGTTTTTCTTTTTCTGAATGAATGGGCCTAAGCAAGGTCTGATTATAGAATATCTCCTTTCGTCCCTCTTTTTCTCAGAACACAAGAAATATTTATAAGATATTTTCACTCTATTTTGTATCAAACCAAATGTAAAACACATAGCTGTCTCCTGTTTCTCAAAAAAGAAAACACAACAAACACACAAACAAAAACCTAGCTCTTTTGCAAGCAGGAATAGCAGAGGAAAATAACAGGGAAGCCTGGAACCATCTTTGATGAATTCCATCCCTTTTCTCTGACCCCTGACCTCAGTGCTTCTACTAGCCCTCTTCTGTCGGCATCCGTACAACAATACGGGTTTAGAATGTCTGGCTTGTGCTTTCTAATGCCGTTGTTTGCTTGTCTTTTCTTCGGGAACTGAGAGTGGACTTCTGTTTCCTCATAATTCAGACAGGAACCAGGAAAGGATTCACCTGTGTGTGCTTTACTGGCTACACTGACAGAGAGCCTGGCTCCCAGCCATCTGACCAGGTGTCCAGATGTACTGAGGAGGTAGAAGGAACTAGGCAACTAGGCCTCCTGTGTGCCAGTAGAAAGACATCTGTTGCCTCTCCCCTCCAGTCAAGCTGGACAACCCACTGTTACCCAAATACATCTGTCCTTTCCCGTGTCCATATTTGACTGTCCATGATGCCCAGCCTGTTTTCAAAATGTTTTATCTTTCAAAGATGTCTCAAATGCCAACCATCACCCTTAGACTTATGCATTTCTTGCAAAATTTTGTCAACTGTCTGTCCTATGAACGAACCTCTGTGACTCAATTTATAGCACTCTTAGGTGAATTGACACATTCTTTCTTGTATATATTTATTTCCTTAAAACCTTCTTCTTTGGGCCCTCTAATAAGAGACATTAGCTGTGTAACTGTGGACAAGTTATTTGCCCTGTGGTAAGTATTTTTTCACTCATTAAATGAGAATTACAATAGTAAAACTACCTATTACTATCATTTTGAAGAGAAAATAAATTAGTATAAGTACAGAACTTAGACCGGTATGTGATACATAAGAAATGTTCTGTAAGCTATAATTTTTTCTTTCTTTTACTAAATCCCTTCTTTCTGTTCTTTTCTCCATCTAACTTCATTATTAAATGGTAGATATTAAGAATATGATTTTTGCTTTCAGTGTATTGTTCAGAAATACCTAACATCCCATCAATCCATTAACTTCATGGCAAGCTTGTTGAAAACGTTTTCATATTTTAGAAAGATATACAGTAGTTTGATGTTCTGTTTCTTCTATCTAAGCTCTTTTTTGAGTATCTGTATAACCTAATTTGGACTTTGTACTTACTCTGCAATTTAATTCAATCAACCTGTTTACGTAGTTAAATTCTTTTTGATCAAACTAATAGTTTATTTGGCCATCATACAATTAATTGCCTTCTGTTTCTCCAAGTTGGTAAAATTCTTAACTTCATAAAAAAATTGGAATACTCACCAATTAATAGCCATATACCCACTCTAGATATATTGTCAATTGTTACATGAAGCAATGTAAAGACTATCCAAGAATGTTGATAGTATATCTTGACCTCAAACTCTCATCTCAAATTGCATAGAAAAGGTGTTTTTCACCAGTGTCTTCATCTTTAAATGGCAAGTATTCTTTGATGAAATGTTAAAAAAAAAAAAAAAAAAAGAGTTTTGTAAGTTTAAGCCAGTTACCAGATGGCATTGATCTGAACAAAAGCTTACATCGTCATATTTGACCTCTTCTCTTTAGCCTTTGGAATTGAAGCTATAAAAAACCTTGTCTATCCTATCTACTTGATTTCTTAAGTCTGCTTTTGCTATTAAATATTTTCTTTTACTAGTCCTCATTTATCATTCACCTTTACTATTAAAGTAACCAATGCCCTGCTTCTCTTACCCACCTTTGTCAGAAATAGTTTTTCTAAAATACAGGCAGGAACATATACTTCTCACTTCTTAGGAAATAATAAATACTCAAAAGTGTTTAACACTTTATAAAGTAAAACCTGAATGCCCCCACCTCACCTTGACATTCAAGTATATTTCTCCATGTAATCTACTCAAACCAATATGAATCATTCACCAAGTCTTCCAGCTGTTTCAGTCATGTTCATCAACCAAGAATTTGCTTCCTACCTTATTTTACAGATTAAAACCATACTTATCCTTTAATACTTACTTGAATACCACCTACTGTGAAACCTCTGTTTTATCAACCCAATTGAAATGACTGCATATTTCTCTACTTTAGCATTTTGCAAATATATATATATTAAATCTTGCTTCATTTTGTCTTATCTACATTCCTTCTTTTTCTGACTAATTGTGAACTCTTTGAAGTTTGGGATTACGAAAATTTCTATTTATGTACCTCACATTGCCTAATGCCGTGTTCTGTGTATACGTGCTCTGGCCGTTATACTTGTCATCTCTGTAGCCCTGGCATGCAATAAAATACTCTTTCACTGACATCTTTAACCTATTTTTTAAAAAACAAATCTTAAGAACAGTATACTAGTCCTATAACCCTTTTTTATATCATGATTCCTGCAAGAGAACTCTACATACATGTCTTCCTTCTTCACTCCATTTTACTCCTCAAGATTCTTTAATCCAGTATGAATTCACACGATTCCATTGTAATTCCTCTCAGCAGGGTTACCAATGACCTTGATGAAAATGTTTATGAACTATTTTTAGAGATTTTCTTTTTTATTCTTGGTAAAACATTTAATGTTGTGATCTACTGAAATTCTTAGTCTAGTCAAGCTGCTATAACAAAAACACTGTAATTCAGGTGTCTTATATACTACAAACATGGATTTTTCACAATTCTGAATATAGTGATCCCTCGTTTTTCGCGGTTAATGGGGACCAGAACCTTCCGCGAAAGCTGAAAAACCGCGAAGTAGGATGGGCCCCTAGGAATGTTCGTGTATGCGGGTACAAGAGTGTTTTAAATATGTAAACAGTATTCATACTTTACTCATTTAAGACAAAAATGACAACAGTATACATATTTACTTAAACGTGTCAGTGCTCATTAATAAGGTTAATGACAAAACCTTATACAGTAATAAACATGAACCAGCATGGCTTTCTGAGAGAGGCGGAGAGGCTTGTGTGGGGGGCGGAGGAGAGGCTCTCACGTGACGCGTAGAAGCGTTAGGCTCCCTCGGAGCCTCTTCTGCTGGAGGCGCTGACGGGAGAGCCGGGGGCTGTACCTTGGAGAGAAACATGGTGATGGGTCGTTGTTGTCTTTGTTTTTTCTTTTCCTTCAAAATTCCCCTGTACAAGGACATAACCCTGTCAACGCGGTTGCTGAACTCAACAGTCTTAATGGCGTGCCACAGATGCATCACTTCTGCCCTCTTTGATCATATCTAAAAGTTTCACTTTTTCGCTGATGGTCATCATCTTCTTCCTCTTGGGTGCCCCGGAGGAAGCTTTCGCAGGGGCACAGCGCTTAGGCGGCATTATAAGGGCTTAATTAATAAAAAAAAGTCATCGCTTCAACAAAACAAGTGATCGGCAACACAACACTAAAATACAGTATGCGAGACAGTCACCATCATGGACAAGACTGGCGAGATACAACAAGAGGAGATGCGAGGTG
>PVKE010022439.1:0-11184 GCA_004027555.1 Craseonycteris thonglongyai | reverse complement strand
AATTAATAAAAAAAAGTCATCGCTTCAACAAAACAAGTGATCGGCAACACAACACTAAAATACAGTATGCGAGACAGTCACCATCATGGACAAGACTGGCGAGATACAACAAGAGGAGATGCGAGGTGAGGCTGCGATGATGCGCAGACAATCAGCTCACAGGGATAAAGCCACTCGTCCTCTCATGGGTCGATGTCGCCCCGGAAACCCATCCCGCGCCTTTATGAGAGCCCGTGGTATGGACTCTGAGTCACCTCATCTCTTTGTTGGACATGCAGGAATCCTTCTCTCTCGCGCATCCACAGGAAACAACGCTCCTTTCCGCCATGTGGCTGCCAACAGGGTGGTATTTTTTCATTTTTATTTTTTGATGAATATTTTGGGGAAACCCGCGAAGCACTGAAGCCGCAAACCATGAAGCGCGAAGTGGCGAGGGAACACTGTACTGAGATGCTGGGCCAGCAGATAGTGTATAGTTGGCACAATTTGGGTTTCATAGATGGTTATCTTCTCACTGTGTCATTATGATGGAAGTGGGGAGAGATTTCTGTGGGGCCTCTTTCATAAGGACACTAACCCCATTCATCAGAGACCTACCCTCCTAATCTAATCACTTCCCTTCCAAAGGCCTCTACCTCCTAATCACCTTAATGGTTAGAATTTTAATATATGAATGGGGGGGAGGGGTAGACACAAATATTCGATCTAAAGCATCCTCTCTCCTAATTTTTCTGATGTTTTTCTCTCCCAGTTTTTCTCTTTGCTTCTATGACTATTTCTACTTGTATCTTTTTCTGCCTCTTAGACTCTAGAATTCGAAACAAATGACATGTCCAGGAATCATCACAATATAGATATAAATTAAAGGCTTTGGGGTAGATAAGAACAGACAGAATGTCATATGAGAAAAGAAGAGGGACAAGTATGGAGCCCAGAAAAAGCCAATTTATACAGAGGGTTGAATAGTGTAGACCATAGACTATATTTTAAAACAACTGTTGTTGGAGAAAATATTCAAATTATTACATTTTTATTGTGACACAACATTTTTGTATTATATCAGAGAATAAACTAGTTATCTATAGGTTTCTTTCAGATTTTGGATTTCATAATGTTAAATAAAGATAACTAGTTTTTACCTTTACAGCTACAATTCTAACAATGGAATAGATTTTAATTTTATCATTCCCATATTAGTGACAGAGTTGGCAGAAGTCAAACCAAGCATATGATTCAATAAAGGTGTTAGTACCTCACAGATACAGCTATCACTATATTATGAAGTTCTCAACTGTAGGTAGAATTGTGTCATGGGCAGAGGTTAAGACCAAAGCTATCAGTGCCAGGACTGTGGGCTCTGTGGGTCACCACCCTGGGATGTTGCTTGAAGGGTGGCCTCAGAGTGAGAGAAAAGCTGGGGTGAGCACATTCAATACGTTGAGGTCATAACAAGAGTTGTGCCAGCTGCAGAAGCCAATCCTCCAAAAGCTTTTGGAAGGCTTACCTTTTTTAAAGTTGTTTTCCTAAGTCCAAGGGACTAGGCCTCAATATTTCTGCTGTTTCTTTCTTCCTTTCTATGAACTTTCAGATGAAACCATCACTTGTCCCCTTGATACCCACTTTTTCTGTTACCAGATTGTCCTTGTTGGTCACAGTAAGAAAATTGTTTCCTCATTCTATGTAGTGGGACTTCTGGCCTTTATCCACCAAGTTAAAATGTCTTTTTTTCACTTAATTTTCTATAGTAAGATTCTGTCTAAGAAATAGAGGATATTTACTCAGGTTATTCTAACTAAATTTTAGCACTTTTCAAGGAAAATGTCTACTTCTTTTCCCTTATCTAAATTTAACAATACCACCTCTATTCTACTTCATTCCTCTCCCACTGGTGGATGAAGTTCCCATTTAAGTTTCACAATCAGAATTCTAATTCCTATTAAATAAAATAAAAATTTCATGAGAAACTATATTAATCTGCTTTTGGACTATATTTCTAGGTGGCCTAAGTAGAAACAAATCTCTTAAAAGATGTATTGAGAGCTAAGATATTTACTCCTACAATGTGCTCTTGAAAAAAAATTTTTGAGACTCTATGTTTGCTGTTATTTGTGTCTTTAGTATAACATTGTTCATTATTCTTAACATTTAGTGAGAATAATCTTTATTATTACATTTGGAATATTGTCTCAGATTCTGAAGCCTAGTGCATTCATGTGGGTAATATGTAAAATATTACAGGGTCAAATTTTTACTCTTCAAATATATATGTATCTTCTTATTTTTATTCCACAGACTGCCATATGATTTAAAGCTGACAAAATCATTTCTAATCAACATGATGGGAAGTTGGGCTAATTACAATATTTTTAGAATCTCATAAAAAGATCTAAAAAACAATTGTCATGTGAAGATTATTTTTATTCACTCCCCCAAAATCAATCAATTTGTACAGTGCTAGCTGTCAAAAACATACAAAGTCAACAATAAGTTTTTTTGTTAATTTATTTTTGACAATAAATGATTTTAGTTTTCTTGACTTGTGTGCTGTGACATCTATGGCCTGTGCTATTACACTAAACATGTTCAGCTAATACGTTTTATTGTTTAGGCTGGATTTTTCATTTAGAGAAGTAAGAATCAGGCAACTCTCAAGATAATATATATTTTTAATTTTTTTACTAAAATATAATTTGTATACAATATGTTATTTTCAAGTGTACAACATTGTGATTTGACATGTATATATCTTACGATTTGATCACCACACTAAGTGTAGTAATAATCATCTGTCAAGAATACATTTAGAAGATCCATAATATTTTTTTTTAAGATTTATTTTTATTGTTTTTGACAGAGAGAAAGAGATAGAGAGATAAAGAGAGGGGAGGACTCAGAGCAGTCTCCATAGTTGCACATTATCAGTTTTCTACATAGTTTCTTTTGTTCCATAGGTGGGCACGGGGCTGCTCAAGGCAGGAACCGGCAGGGGACCTCCCAAGTGGAGAGCACTCCTGGGGCTGGAGCTGAAACAGAGGCCTCCCACATAAAAGGGTCACCCTGGGGGCCTCCCGATTAAGCATATGGGTCTGTACAGATCAGGGCTGGGATTTGATCCTCAGACCTCAGGGCTGCAAAACAAGTGCTCAACTCACTGAGTCATCCTGGTATCCCCCATAATATTCTTTATCTACCTTATGAAATATAGAAGTCATGCAAATTGGAAACAATGAATGAACAGCTATATTAAACAAAGCATACAAATATCAATCAGCATGTCAATCTACCTAGTAAAGTTACATGATTTTCATATTATCATTTGATTGAGTCCACCTAGGAAAAAAATGATTTAAATAAAAATGAGCCCATCCATCAAGCTCACTAGAAATATACTAGAGATATTTGTTCTCATGATTCCATTGCAAATCAAATACTATGCTGAATCTCTGATTAGCATTAGTTAGAAAAATAATTTTTAAAAAAAAGGAAAGAAAGAATAAATTTCATTGGGCTTCCTTTGGCCAAAGTGGGTGACAAACCAAATTGATGGAAGTCCATGGATAGGCTAAATACCTTTGCATACCAAGGCTGCTATAAATTCAATAATTCTTTAATATGGATGTTTTTCATTTTTAAAAGAACAGTTCAAATGCAGAGCGAATAGCCTAATCATTTCAATCAGTTTTATGAGAACAAAAGCATCAGTCATTTGAATAATCACTTGGAGTTACATGGTAACATAATGTGACTTACGTTAAGGCAGCCAGAATTTATTTCTTTCTAGAAGCTTTTGCACAGATAGAACTGTCACTGGTATTACTTAGCTTTGTTTATGAGCACAGATAAGTTTTGTGAATGTAGATCTCATGTCTCTTTCGGAGATCATAAAAAAATACTGGCAATTCTAAATAATAATAGGTTTCTATTGTTTCTCAGTAATTCTCTCTTCTAAGTGTAGTGGATTTCAGAAAGACAAACATTAACTCCCTAACTCGGTTTCCTTTTTCTTTCTAAACGTGAAAAATAAACCACTTTACAATTTCACTTTCTCTCACTGTATTATAATACTTGACATAATTAAGACTATCTTTTGAATAGGTAAAAATACAGAATTTTTTTTTAAAGCAAAGCTCATGATTTTTAAGAAAAATGGTTATGTTCAATTTTATTCAGTAGTTATTTATTACACCTAAATTTCATGATTATTGCTATAAAACATTAAGTGGTTGCAATAAGTTTCATTTTTAAATCAATTTATTGCTTATTTTCAATGTTCTATTGCCCAGTTATACTTTTACTACTATGTGTCAGTAGCAATCATAGATAACACAAATATAATAAGGTAGGTAATATAATCAAATTATAATATTTAAATAAAAACTTTAAAACTACTTCTTATCCCTATCAACTTTTTATTTGGAATATGTAAAATACAGATTTATTAAGATTAATGCATATTATTGAACATAACATTCATTTTTTTTTAGATCCAAGAAATTAGGAAAAATAATGACGAAGAACATGACTATGAAGAGGATATCTCATTTTCTACATACCTTCCCAGTAAGTGTTTCTATGTTATGTACACATGTAATATGTATGTTAGGTATATATAACTGGAAAAGTAAGACTGAAGAGAGGATGGACCTGCAACTTACTGAATGATTTAATTTATAATATGACAGAGGTATTACTAAATTATCTTACTAATTTAAATAGTTCTAATAAATTTGGTGTTTAACAATCAAACAGACAACAGTTTTTCCTACCCAAAGAGAATACACAAGTCACATCAATGTAAATATTTGACTATGGGAAAATTCTATTTGTTTGAGTTTATTTGTTGTTTTTGAAACAAACTCACATTCTTTTTAGACATTACGTTTTCTCAGCAAGGAAATGAGAATGTTGAACTAGGACAAACAATAGGATATTCTAATATCTGAAGATTGAGAGTTTTCATACATATATGTCACTCTGCCCATTAAGCCAAATTCCATTAGCATACAACAGCTTGCTTAGCATCTTCACCAGCATGTGGGATATGCATCTCCCACCCAACATTTCCAAATCTGGAAACCCGAATTCCTGCCTCTCACAACCTGCTGTGCCTGCTGACTTCCCTGTTTCAGCAAGTGAGGACCCTGTCCTTGGTCTATTCACCCTTGGCTTTTTCATTTGTCTCTGACTCCATATCTAATCTGTCAGATAATATGTTGAGTCCACCTCTAAAGTAGAGCCAGCATTCAGCTATTCCTCCCCGCTTTTGTTGTGATATATCCTAGTCTGTGCTGCCACCAACTCTTCCTGGATTATTGCAGTACCACAGTGGCTCTCACTGGAGAGCTACTTTCTGACCCCAAAAGAAGATATTTGTCAATGAATGGATATTTTTTATTGTCATGAATTTAGAAGGGAGGCTTACAACTGGCACTTATAGGGTGGGGACAACAGAAATGCTGTCAAATATCCTATAATACACAAGAACATACCCCCACACAACACAGGAGTATCTTGTCCAAAATGTCAGAAGCCCTGCTTTTAAGGAATCCTGCAATAGCTGCTCCCACATTTGTCACTCTGAGTACTCTATGCTTCATGAAGGAACTAATCACTCTTCTGCTCCAAAGCTTCCAGTACCTTCCCATTATATGTATAATCCTTATCACCACCTACAAAACCCTAGCCTAGATCATCCTCCCATCTGCGTTCATGGCCATGGTGATAAATCACACATTAAGCATGTTCTTGCCTCAGGGCATTTACACTTTTAAGAATGCACAGTTGAATCTCAACTAAATTTTATTAACTACCAGTTTTTCAAATGATAGGCTGCCCTTTATATATCAAATAAAATTAAATACAGTGCCTTAACTAGCATACATTGACAAAATCAGTAAACTCCTTCTAACATTATTGCAGAACACAAAATAATGCTGAATATTAAAGTAATGAATGAATGCACTAAGTTTCAAAGTTATACATTTTGTTATCATTTGCGGTGATAATGAAATTGATGATAAAGGCCATCATTGATAATGACCATATATTCATTATGACATTAAATTCTCAAAAGACACGCCTGTAGTAAGAAAATATGATTTCAGTTATTTGTATAGAATAACCTCATTTCTACACACAGTTGGGACCTGGAATTGTCTCATATGTGAAACTCAATGTGACTGGATTCAGGCGTGAGCTCTTTCATGGCAGAAGGGGTGAAGCATGAAACACCAAAAGTCAGCAGATTTCCTATGGTTTCACCATTGCTGTGAAGCTTGCTAAAACTCACTGAACCACTACCTGACTCTCCCAGGCTGAATTTCAGGTTTGGGAATATTTGACAAGAGAAGCTGTTGTTAAGACAGTATGTATAGAAAACATAAACACTGAATACATAAACGTAAAGGTTACTACAATCAATTCCCTATATTGGGAATGTAATTCTAAGTTGATCTATTTGCCCAGACAGAAACAGGGAAGTCCCTTTGCTAGCCTGAGCAAAAATTTCTGTTCAATCACTCCATCATCTATTCCATCAACATTTCTAGAAATGACTTTGTTTCAGGCTCAGTGTTTGGTGTTAGAAGCAGGAAGATGAGTGACATCTGAGCAAAAATCTGTGCAAGAATGAAAATCTGTCTGCTCTGCCCAGACAGGTTGTTAAAAAATCTTGGTTTGCAGCTCTGGTACTGACAACTGTATCTTTCTTCTTTCTTACATGAAAGAAGAAAGAAATGAACCAACAAATAAATAAATATGGGGTACCATCATGGGCATGATTTTTCTCCATGATTTATTATTTTTCCATTGCTGAAAAGTAATCTATTTTTTTATACTTTGTTATTTGGCTTCTTTCACTCTACTTTAGTTCAGTAGCTCTTTAAAACAACTATTACGTGCTGTTCTTTTGCAATGACAATGGCAATTATTTATATATTCCCTGCAATATATAAATTCAAAAGCTTGTTTTAAAATTTTGTGAATCCATTACTTATAGCAGAATGTTTATAAAGAAAATATAAACAATTGCATTAAAATTTTTTTTTCTATTTTATTCCTGAGAGGTTAGAGGTATAAAAACAAATGTTGGGAACACAATTCTTAGAATGAAAGGAATTTGAATCATTTATTTAAGTTTCAGGAGAGAAAACATTTTATAGGTGAGAGAACTGAGCCCTAGACATATTTACCTATAGTTGGTAATTGAGAATGCTTCCTCATGAAATAAACATTAACACTTTTTTTGAGTAATGTGTTCAAAAATTAAAATACTATCTTGGTGATGAATATATATATATATATATATATATATAGAGAGAGAGAGAGAGAGAGAGAGAGAGAGAATATAACTAAATAAAAATCACAGATTTATTTTTATTGTAGTATATACAAGCAAATTAAGATGTATTTATTCCTTGTCTCTAACTTTTTCATCACTTATTACTTACTAGGTCAGTTATAATTTTTTTCTAATAAAAATGCAGAAATGCAGTCATATCCATGAATCTGCTTGAAGAATAACTCTAGAGAGACCCAATATTATGTGTATGAGTGTACCACATATTGAGGTAGCAAGATATAAAGGAGCTTTAACTGTTCATTTGGTAAATATTTTAAAAGCCTAAGGATGACTATTTACCAAAATTATGCACTTGACAGCTTTCCACTATATCACATCATAAAAGTTTTATTAGCAGTACTACCACTTCGGTACAAAATGACAAAATATGAAATGCCTCCAGATGGTGTGTTTAAATGAAATCATATAATCTTCATCATCAACAGCCATACAAAACCCAGCATTCCAGCGTGAAAGTGGGCAGACATACAGGCAGAATACAGAAGGAGCTGAGGCGAATGAAGTAGCAAAGGAAGAAAGAGATCATGAATCGGTCGCAGAGGATGAGCACAGCCTACCAGAAGTTGACAGTGGGAGTTCTGAGGACCAGTATGATGACTTGTATATGTTCATTCCTGGAGATGATCCAGAAAATAATTCACAAGAACCACTCATGAGCAGCAGACCACCTCTCCCACCACCGCGACCTGTAACTGCTGCCTTCCAACTAGAAAAGCCTTTCTTCCCTTTACAAGGTAAGTTTAATGTTAAAACAACAACAACAATCTTTGACAGACTTAAAAGCATATAGTATGGTGGCAACTCTAAACAGAGATTAGCTTTTAATACCAAGAACAACTTTACTCCTAGTCTTTAGAAAGTTGGGTCTAAGAAATCAGGCAACATCTCTCTTTCCCTCCCTCCTTTCTCTCCCTCTCTCTTTGCTCCCTTCTTTCCTCTCTTTCTTCCTCCCTTTCTTCCACCCTTCCTCCCTCCCTCCCTCCCTTCCTTCCTTCCTTCCTTCCTTCCTTCCTTCCTTCCTTGTGGAACAAAGTCTCATTACAAAGCTTTAAGTAAGTGAAGAAATAACACTTGGAAATAGTCTTTAAGTTCTTCCATTAATTGAACCTCAAAGAACATGTGAAAAAGTAAATGACAATTTTGCTTCTAAAAAATACTCTTAGACTTCTGGGAAAGGCTAATGTATTACAGAATTGAAAATGACCTTGGGTACTTTATTCAGCTGGTGACTGAAAGGGAAGCTAATCGCAAAGGATTTATCACACACTGCATTGAGACCAAAGTCTAAGAACACTCTCTACATATATTATTGCTCAAGTGGAAAAACAGTTAAACGGTTGCGATCACATTTGCTGCCAGACACATATAGGATTAAGGTGTGTGATGGTGGTGGGGGTGGGGTAGGGAGCTTTAAAAGGAGGTTCCATATTGGCCATATTAGCTTGGAGTATGCCACAGCCCGACAGACTTCCAACTCCAGGTTCACTCTTTCAGTCACTAATTATCACCCACTTTATTGATCACTATTTTATATTTACTTTTCAAATTCATAAAATGTTCTCACCAAAAACATTTAATAAGGAAAATGACAGAACTATCTGTTATCAAAACCCCATTTGTCACCATGCTTTAGTTGTCAAGTCCTAAAAGGCTTTAAAGTATATAAACACTGCTCCAAAAAGTAAATTTTGAAGCCGTGAAATTTAACATTTGTGTCCTTGAAGGCCCTGTCTCTATGAAGGTTCAAATCAATCAGCATAAACCTGTATAAAGGTTATGCACTGTACTTACAGATTGAAAATACTGCTTAATGGATAGTATGAGAAACCTAATGGACACTCCTCTGATTCATTTACTCAATTGCATTAAAAAATATTTATTGATTACCTACTATGTGTTAATGAAGTAGGTGTATGAATATTGGGGGTGAAGGGAGTGACATAGATAAGTAGTACACTGACAAAATTCTGCTATTATTTTTATCATTTTAACTGATGTGAATAATTTTATATAGTAATTACTAAAATTAACTGTTGAGAAGGGTAAGTTTTCTTATATCAGCTTAAAATCTCTTAAAGGAGCTAATATTAATTTATATTTTTCCTAATGGAATGCTTTACATATGGTATATTGGTTAGGTCTAAAACTACTCTACAGAGTGTATTTAACATATATTTAGGACCAGAAGTATAATGTTGGCTAATATATCTTCTGAAAAGTGCCACATATAAAAAACAAAATGAAATGAAAACCCACTTATTTTATGTAGACACTATTTTTTACATTTCATAGGCAGTGCTACTTTTAATCTCATCTTTGTATAAGGCTGGTAGTGGCAGTGAATGGAAAATAAAATGTCAATATTTTTTCTTAAAATTCTTTAATTAAGGTCTTTGAAAGTAAGACTGGAAGCTTCCACTTATTTTTGTCAGACTTTTTATAGGTTCTTTGACTTTAGCAAGTGACACCTTTAGGAATTGTCCTTTAAAAGTAGCTCCCAAAGGGCCTCAAGTTCCTGAAAAAAAGAGGTCTCCTCATCAATGTCCTAAGCATCGAAGCCCCTGTTATGGACATGTGGACATAGTTATTGGAAAATAATAGTATAGAATACTATAGAACACTTTTCAGTTTATAAATGACACATTGTCTCTTTTTATCTTTACAACAAACTTGCAAGGTAAATATGATGATGATCCCTCTTTAAGTCAGACTCAAGACCATAGAGCCTGTAATTAGAACGCGTCAAATACTTCTGTGTACAGGTTTTGTTGATTTTTAGGATTTTTCTCTTTGATACACAATCTTCCCTCAATTATTTAAAAAACTGGGATTATAGGAGTGATTTAGTTTAATCTTTATTTACTAACCTGAATTGAGAAACCTCAAATCTCGTTCTGACATGAAAAGTATAATGTGATACACTGGGAAATAAAAAGTAAGACATATTACTTCCAGTGCAAGCCCAACTTTAGAAAGAATTGGGAAAGGAGGTGGGTGGAGAAACAAAGAAAGATAACAGCTCAGAAAATGGGTTCAAAAAAGTAAAGTAGTTGACATATTCCACTAAAAATAAAACCCTGTAAAAGTGTTTCCCACACACTTAATCTGGTTTCACCTGTGATGCTGTCAGTGAAACAGAAGTTACAAAGTCAAAATTCTCAATCCATATTATTTTAGGGGAAAAAGCAAGTCACAGTGTTTTTAAAGTTAGTTCTAGGCATATAGGCCTGAATACTCTTTGGATTAAACTAACTGAAACATTCAAATTTAAGACTGTTGGGAAATGATCTTGTTCTCTACTCATACGCCTACCACAAACACTTGCTTAATCTTCTTATAACAATACCTTTTTATTTTGCTCTACAACCTGTCTTTCTCCTTAGCACTTAAGTTTTTCCACTAAAATATCCATAAGTAAACAGAAATGTTTTTGGTCAGTCTCATGTAAAAGGAAGAATTATTCTCCCTTAGTAGTTCACATACGTGAATCTCTTAGAATATAGAAAACTAGGGGAAGCCGGGATGGCTCAGTGGGTTGAGCGCTCACTTTGCAGAACCGGGGACCTGGGATCAAATCCCAGCCCCGGCCCATGTGCTGAGCTGGGGAGTGCCCCCAGTTCAGTTCTCTCTCTGTCTCTGTATCTCTCTCTCTCTCTGTAAAAAACAATAAAAATAAATAAATAAATATTCAAGTAGTTTAAAAAAAAACACAGTATCTTTAAAAAAAACAATCATTTTTTTCAGTCAGTAACTAAAATCATTTTCATTTATTGTTCTTATTAATACTTTAGTAAAACATTTGTCAAAGGGAAAAATGTTTTTAA